>BJKM01001109.1:0-82500 GCA_015082035.1 Chaenogobius annularis
TAACCCACTGATCACTTTGACTGAGCGGAGACTTGAGCAGCTCTGGAGTTTTCTAATGTCATTACTGCTGTTGATACCCACCTCAGAATTAGTCTAATCTAAAAAGTGATTACATTTGGATTCGTAATTAAATACGAATACGAAATTAAACTCGGACAAGACTGAAATCATCGTCTTTGGCCCACAGAAACAAAGAGAAAGTGTTTGCAGTCACCTCCAGAGTCCTACAAATCAAACTAACCCTAACCCTAACCCTAACCCAATGGACTCAGACTTGAATTTTAACAGCCACGTCAAATCAATAACATCAGCAGCTTTTTATCATCTAAAAAATATTGCCAAAATCAAAAGTATAGTGTCTTAACCAGACCTGGAGAGACTTATCCATGCCTCTCCAAACGAGCTGTAAAACACTGCTGCTAAAATCTGGAACAGTCTTCCTGAAGATGTGAGACAGGCCGCTACTCTGCAATACACTGGCAATATTCATATTTAACCCCAAAAAATAAATAATTGTTATTAAGAGCTGTACTCTTTTATGTCTTTCTGTCATGTCTTTGTGATTTTAATGCATTTTTCCTGTTTTGTGTGCACAAATTGTGCTCTACAAAGAAACTTGCCCTAAGTCAGTTTATTTCTGAAATCTATTCAGTTTGAACAATACAAAATACTATTATTAGTCACAAGGCTCTGCTTCATGTTCACCAATAAAATCCCTGTACACTTTCACTCCACATCTGATCAATAGATCCTTTAAAATGCTCTCTCAGAATGTTCAAAATTCTGACATGGAGGAAACTGGAGAGAAAATTAAGTGGACTGTAATACATTATTTTTTTAAACTGACAGCAGATCTCAGCACTAATGGTTTTAAGTATTTCTAACAAAAATATTTGAATATCCAGTGTGTAAATCTCAGTTAGTTAGTTTATCATAACAAAGAATGGGAAAAAAATACCATGAAAAAAACAAACAAAAAAACAACTTTAGCTCATTTACAGTAGTTTTGCACTGGTCGGTGTCTATGCCTGAAATGCACGGTATGTGCTTCAATTTATCTGGCTTGCATTTACTCATACAGGGTTTTCTTTTGCAAAAATAAATCAATAATAATAACAACACATAAAGCATGCTCTCAAATTTCTTCTTCTTCTTCTTCTTCTTCTTCTTCTTCTTCTTCTTCTTCTTCTTCTTCTTCTTCTTCTTCTTCTTCTTCTTCTTCTTCTTCTTCTTCTTCTTCTTCTTCTTTTCTTTTCTCCCCAACTATTTTCTTCCTTTTCAGTTCAAGTAGTACTTAATAGAACAAAATTGTAAGTAGTATAAGTGATATTGTCTAAAGTCAAGAACCATAGTAGTATTTAGTCGGTGGAGCAATATTTCACTCTGGCATCCCATTAATGTAAGTTAGAAGATTGTGTGAGCTACATGTAATACAGTTAAGTAGAAAAGTTATATATTTTCGTGTTTTAGTAGTAGTGAAGAGTGTGTGAGTAGTAGACCCTATCGAGAACTCAAAGCTCTTAGGAGAGGTTCTTGTGGTTAGTTAGAATAATGTTTACTCCTGAGTAGTAGAATATAAATAGTTGATTTAGTTAGTTGAGTAGAATAGAAATTGTAGTAGGCTCATGTAGTTTTTAGAGTGAGTAGAAAATAGTGTAGTTAGTAGGTACAACAACGTCAGTTCTGTGCTAGTGATAAATCCAGTGTAAAGGAGTAGTTAGGAAATTTGTACTAAGTGGTAGTAAGTCCAAGTAGTAAGTTAGTAGTAGTTAGATTTGAAGTTCCATATTTTTAGAGAGCGCGAAGTAATGCATAAACCACAAACACTTTAATAACAGTTTGCTCCTAGTGATAGGTTAGTAACTTATTCTGCACGTCTGTCCCTTATATATGCTTTGAATGAGTACCTTCCATAGTAGTGTATACCATAGCCGATAAGTAGTATAAATAAAAATAGTAATAAGTAATGCCTCACTATTAACCCGAAAACTCTAGTCAGAAAACGCCCCTTCTGCACCGTCTCAAACGAGAACTTAAAGGGACATACAGCAGTGCGTAGCGGATTTGGCAGCCATAGCTTCCTAGTAGCTAGTAGAAGCTACGCAATATACTAAATGTAACACCGCTCACACAATGCAAAGCTATTAGTGAAGAAGAAGGGATTTTAAACAGCAACGCTGTTGTTATATGCCCAGGCCATAAAGCGTCGCTCTCGTGCTAAATCGCTCCATGTGTTATTGAGCCATGCCTAGGTGTTCGATACTGTCAACTCTCCATCGTTGTTTCCTAACAATATGAGATCTTTTGGCTTTGATTTCCTACGCGTCCCTCGGGGGATAAAAAGGAGGAGATACTTTTGGAAGAATAATTAAAGTAACTAAGACAACTGGGTGGTGTTTGTGTTTACTCAACTGCATGAATTAACTGCGATGAGTATAATGTCTTAAAGATCTCCCGCAAAAAAAATCTAATTAACAGAAGAACACGAAAACAGTAATTCTCCTGTATCGAGGCACCTTAAGCTTGACGTCTGCCGATACATCAGTGAAGTGCGTTAAATTTTATTTCCTGCTGGTCTGCCCAAAGAGGGGGGTGAGTTAATACCCTGCATTACCTTGTTAAATATGTGATACACTAGTGTACAAATGCAGGCCATGATCTTAGTAGTTCATGTGAGGATACAAAGACGATGTGTAGCAGGGTATCTCTATGAGTGTGTTTTTTCTCAATCGCGTATCTTAACTTGTGAGACATGTAGAAATGAATAGGACGGAAGCCAAGGAGTAACTTTATTCATAAACGCCATTATGTCATGTATGTTATTTGGCATTACCGAATCCGAAACCACATTTATAGTATATTTGACACTACGATCGCCGATTTAACCAGATGTAATTTGTGCAGCGGATCGTAATCGGAGTCTGGCGTCCTCACACCGGTCAAAGACTTTTCTGTAAGTTTTTTGTATGAAAATAGCAAACAGAGAGTGAACTGTTCACCGAGAGTTACATCGTTCCCACCCAGAAACCAAAGGTTATGTTTGATCCAAATGAGCCCCACTCGGACCAGTAAACGCCAAGGACACAGCTATTTCAGTTAGCTGAAGGCTAACGAGGCCCGTGTTAAAGCGAACGGGCCCGTGTTTAAAACCGATGGGCCCGTGTTTAACCACATGGGCACGTGTTAAACCAATGGGCCGTGTTTACCAATGGCCGGCTGTTAAACCGATGGGCCCGTCTTAAAACCAAGGGGGCCGTCTTAACCAATGGGCCCGTGTATTAACCAATGGGCCCGTGTTTAACCAAGGGCCAGTCTTAATCCAAATGGGCCCTCTTAACCAATGGCCCGTCTTAAACCAATGCCCGTGTTAAAACCACCAATGGGCCCGTGTTTAACCAATGGGCCCGTGTTTAACCAATGGGCCCGTGTTTAACCAATGGGCCCGTGTTTAACCAATGGGCCCGTGTTTAACCAATGGGCCCGTGTTTAATCAATGGGCCTGTCTTAAACCAATGGGCCCGTCTTAAACCAATGGGCTCGTCTTTAACCAATGGGCCCGTGTTAAACCAATGGGCCCGTGTTAAACCAATGGGCCCGTCTTAAATCAATGGGCCCGTCTTAAACCAATGGGCCCATGTTAAACCAATGGGCCCGTGTTAAACCAATGGGCCCATGTTAAACCAATGGGCCCGTGTTAAACCAATGGGCCCATGTTAAACCAATGGGCCGTCGGTCTAATCCCTCATTCATCGAGGAGTGTTCCATTGTAGTAAAAGCTTCAGTTGTAGTGATTGGACAATGTTTAGAAAAGCCAGACGTTTCGACTCTCATCCAGGAGTCATTCTCTGTAATGGGCCAGAGAAATCCTGTTGTATGCCAGCTAACAAAAGGATTTCCACGGCCCATTACAGGGCTGTTAGGATAAACGAAGAATATTGGTTTCAGGTGAAACTCGCAGTGTAAACAAAAACAAAAACAGACAGCTATTATCAGTTGGCGGGGCTTACTCAGTGGGCGGGGCTTACTCAAAGTAGGATAAGTATCTGAGCTCTCAGACTAGATCCACAGATTGAGAATGACGCTTGGATGAGTCGAAACGTCTTATTTTTCCAAAACCGCGCCCAGATGATCCAACTGAAGCTTTTTCTACAATGGGCCTGTGTCAAACCAATGGATGGTTTAAGATGCTAAACATTAGCATGCTGCAATGACATTACCATATTAGGCATTGACTGTATAATAGGTTACATTCAGTTTCTACAACTGGTTTATGTTATAATTATGTGTGTTTTGTAAGAGAAAAATAAATAAATAAAAACTTATGATCCACAAACATTGAACCTTTTCATTATTTGTTTGATTGGCTCCATGAACCTTGTGCATCGGCCCAGTAATTAAAAAGAGAGTAATAAACCAGGTTAATAAATATTCAAAACAGAAAATTCTTCCATAGAAATATGACCAGCTCAATGATAAACTATATATATGGTGAACGCAACCGCCTAATACATAAAAATGGTCTGTCAGTGTCAAAACGAACACTCTCCTCCACGTCTGGATCCACGCTCGCCGATTGAAAGGGAAAAAGGCGATATCAAACGTGCGGCTCAGATAAACACACAGTCCATCTTTTCAATCTCTTGGACGACGGACCAAAGCCAAATAACAGTTTTCTTCCTCTTGATCCTGTCAGAGGAGAACTGTTACTTTACATCGGGCTTGAAATAACAGAAACCACACAAAAAACACAACAACTTTAAAAGCATAATTATCATTTTTTTTATAATCTTGTCATAAAAATCCAACACCATCACATTACAGGATCAGAAAGGGTGGATTAAAAGGCTGCAATATGAAAGTGTAATCATTATTGACAAAGTAACGGCGGGGAAATGTCAAACAGGATCATGCAGAAATCAGTATAACACGTTTTACAAGACCTACAAGAATAGAATTTAATTTGTAAAATCCAGTTGAAGTACAAACTGTACAGTCTAATGACGTCTGTGTGCTTTTTTTTTTACACTTCTGTAACAATTGGATCAAGTTTCACATCTCATACAAGATAACACTTCATTATTTCACTTTAAAAAAAAAAAAGGTACAATATGTAACTTCCTTGTATCCATAGAAAGTGACATGTTTAATACAACACTGCGGAACATTCCAGGTGGAAGCAGGAACATCTTTCTTAAGTTTTTTTTCCCCAAATAAGTCTTGTAATAGAATAAAATCAAGACAGAAAACTTTACTGCCCCACAGAGAGATGGTTATAGCTACACAATAACATCTCCACGGAGACGAGGTGGTGACGAAACCTCTAATAAAGTTACATACTGCACCTTTAACAAAACGAGTAGTTAAAACCTGGGGTACCTGACTTTTTTTTTTTTTTTTTAAAGATAAGAGAACCTTTTATTTGCACCTCGATGGGCAATTTCAAACGTGTCCAACTCATTCCCAGCGGTTAGCACTCTTTTGCCTCACAGTAAGAGGGTCGCAGGTTTCGACTCCCGGGCCTTTCTGCGTGGAGATCGCATGTTCCTCCCTGTGTCTGGGTGGGTTTCCTCCGGTTTCCCCCTCCCCCCTTCCTGCACCAGGAAAAATCCTCCTGCTACGGTAGTCCTGACCAAGCCTACCACAAAGATCTGGAGGTCCGGGCGCTTCACGCAGCAGAGGAGTGCCCCAACAGCATTGAGGATGGGTCGAATGCAGAGCGTGTACCTTAACCGTAGTTCCTTCAAATGTGGGTAACTTCCTGGACGACAACCACCGCGAGTCAATCCTCGCGCCGTTTACGAAAGATAAAATATTAGATGCTGACGGAGGGTCTTACAATATATTCCATGGGGGGGGGAAACTAAATTTACACAAAATAAAGTCAGGTACCCCAGCTTAAAAAGGGGTTTATTTGTCCTTGACCCATTTTGGAGTTCAAGAACGGCGTTTCTAGTCCCGCTTGGTTTGCCGTGGCAACAAGGCAGAACTGCATCGAAAAACGGACAAAAAAAAAAAAAAAAAAGATCAAATGAAATTAGCAAAGTAACATACCGGTACTTTTATATTTGAAAAACTCCTGACAAACAGTTTAACGAGGTTATGCGGTTAAAAAATAAAAACAGATTCATTTCATATATCGAGTCCTCATAAAAACGTCCAAATCTTGTGGTCTGGCTCAGTGTGGAGAGCTGCAGCGCATACTTCAGAGTGTCATCTTCCACTGATGAAATTCACTTTTTTCACCTTTTCTTTAGTCAACTAAAGCCTAGAGGAGCTCACGTATTACCAAATAAACTACATCTCTCTACAGCGGGTTTTCAAAGTTCCCCAGGCCGTTGAGGATGAAGACTTGGGCCTGTCTCCTCGTGTTTCGGTCCATTCGACTCAAAATGGGCACCAGGCTCATCGCAAAGTGGTAGGACTCATCCAGGTCCGTCTGTGGGACGTCTTTGGGGTTTACGGGGATCAAGCCGAGCGGGACGGGTGACGTGGAGCGCTTCACGGCCTTGTTGGGGAGTCGTGACGATACGATTTCTGCCGAAGCCGCTGCAGTCGCCAAAAGATCTCCATTCTCTCCCAAAGAATCGGCATCTCCATCGTCGTCGCATAAATAACGCTTGCTGCTGCTAAAGATGAAGGAGGAAAAGTTATGATTAAATAACTTTGAGACATATACAACCTTGTAAGTCTTAGTAGTTATACTTGATCTTTAAGAATAAAAAAAGTTACCGTCTATTTTGCAGGAAAGGCATGAGGAAAGCCATTTTCTCTGCATACCTGTAGTCCTTCTGGGCATTTTTAGCTTTGACAAATCCGTCCCGCAAAGCCTTCCATCTGGATTTGCAGAAGTCCACTGAAAATATAAAACAATCCAAACTTGAGTTCATGTGTGATGCTGACTCCTGATCAGCCACTGTCCCTGGTGCAGCTCATGTGTTTACTTCATGATTATTCAGTTATTTTCATTTCATAGAATTCAGATAGACTATAAACATACATTAAACATAGACTCCACTTACCCTCTAACCCCAGGGTTTTGGCCATTGTGGCCCACTCCTTCTCTTTCACTACATTGTCTTTGTAAAATAAATCTTTGGTGTCGTAAAACATCCTTCTTTTCTCAATCTCCCGGATCAACCTGTCATCGTTCATTGTGCTTTGATATTAAAGGTTACTCGACTCAGGAGCGATGTATTGACAGAAATGAACACAAACTTCTAAGCGTCGCGTCTGCGTCGCGAATCGATGTCCGCTTCTGAAATGCTTCCGAGTATTTCAGTCCATTATTTCCGGGATTTCAGACGCGTCACGGATGCGTCCCGCCGCGGCAAATCCGCGCCAAAGCGCGACGACGCATGAAAACAACAGTGCTGCGAGTTCCTGGTTATTGAGCAATCAGAGAAGACTTCTGCCCCAGCTCAGCCAATCACTGCAGACGGAGAAGTTCTTTCATCCAATCAGATTGTCCGTGGCAGAGGCTCCGCTTGTCGAGCATGAATGAATAAAGTTTAACATCAGGGATAGAAATGTAACATTTGGAGAGAGTCCAGATGAATGGATTTCAAACCCAAACGAGAAGACGTCCTGAAAGTGAGAAGCATTGAACGGACTGTTGTTTATCTGCGCCGCTGTTGCGGAATGAAGGAGTGGAGCTATCGGCTAGCATCGCGTTAGCATGTCAGAGAAGCACAGGTTTCATGAGTAAAGGATGTTTTCTGAACACAGCAGCTCTGCAGGTAAACACCGCACACGTGCATTTGGACTGCTGTAGTGTGCATCATTTACACACTCAAAGGATATGTTAGGAAACATCTGTAAAGACTCGTGGCACTGCGGGTTAGTCTGTAGTTTTCATTATCCAGCTAATGTCTTATTCCTGTTTTGAAGACAGTGCTAGCATGTTTATCACATGTTGCCAGTTCTGTTTTCTTTCAGCACACCAGATGTTATTAAGCGTGTCTCCTCCTGTTTTCTCATATCCATGTTATATTATATCTACAAAATATGCTAATCTTGTGCCATACTCGGCGCCTGCCTGTTCTGTTTAAAGTTCAGTGGATGTAATATCATTGTGGATCACCTAAAGTTGCATTATGGAACTTTTCTGGTGGTGGATCTGTCTGCTCCACAGGGATGTTATTGCTTTACCTGGAATGTTACATTGTGTATCTTAAAAAGTACCCATCCCCTTGGAGATGAGCCATCTTTCCCAGTTACAGGTCAGATCAGTATTTTTGTTGAAAAATAAAAACGCCTGTAATTTAGCTAGATAGTTAAATGCCACACTGTAGAACATTCCCTGGAAACAAGAAGGTGGCAGACGCTCACCAGGAAAGTTACATTGTGCACCTTTAGGACTGAGTAATATGACAAAAAGTACCATCACAATTGAGATAATTCAATCCCAATTTTGATTACTTTTGATTTAAAACAAACTATGTTCAGGAAGTCAATTTTGAAAGACATTTTAAACGATGCAGACTTTTATCAACTCTGCAAAAATAGCCAACTTTACTCCAAACCACAGGCTTTGACAGACGGAGCATTGGCTGTCGACCTCTCGAGTAAAAAGTCATAAGTTGATTATTGACTATTAGAAATGACTGAATCTCAACCTTTATTAGGGCTGCAATCGCAACTAATTGATTATTGAAATAATCATTAACTAATTCAATAATGGAATATACTAATCATTAACTGGTCTAAACACAGACTCCAAAATGTGCCATGAGCTGAGAAAAGGAGTTTTATGACTCAACATGAAAATGACATGGGGAAAACAAGCTTTCATTTGTAATTCTATTGCACCAGAAAGATCCTTTGGACTTCAGCTTCGTCTGATAACATTTAGTAAAAATCTCATTCCCACGCTTTTTGCATTCTAGACTATACTTTTTGCTAATTTAATCTAGCAATTATTCTTCAGAGTAATCGATTAGTAAAAAGATCGTTATTTGCAGCCCTAAGCGTCGTTCAAATTAAATAAATTCCACAGCCCTAGTGCACCTATAACTTTGTCTACTATGTTTCTCTACCACAGGGTGAGACTGAGCCGCCATCATGATCCCAAGTCTGAACACCAAACCCTGCACTGACAGCAGCAGCATCACGGAGCTGGTGGGAGCTCTGTGCGACCGCTGCCTGTCCGGTGTGTCGTGGAAGCGGCGCGCCATGGGGGGCGTCTCCAGAGAAAGTTTCCGCAAAACCCTGAAGAAGCGTGCCTACGGAGCGCTCTTATCAAAGCTCTTCCAAGACGCCGGCACCAAAACCTCTTCTGTCCCCAAGCCAAATCCCCCGGCTGCTGCTAACTTAACACCCCCGAGAAATAAAGTCTTGATGATATGTTTCGACTTGCGAGTGGCAGGATGCAGAGAGGAGGCAGAACGATTGGAGGAACTGCTCGAGACGCTGCCAGAGGGCCCAGCTCCGGGTTTAAAGGAAGTAGACGCCGCGCTGGAGCTTTTGGTGCGGCTTGCCGGCTCGACGCCTCCGCCCGTCACCACGTTCAGCCAGGACTACATGAGACGGGAGCGCGCCGTGCTGCGTAAGCCTCAACCCTGGGGCTATCAGAGCGAGGAGCTGCAGAGGCTGGAGGCCAGGGCTTGGGGCCTTATTTGTGCAGAGGAGTGGGGGACTCTGGAGACTTTGTGGGGGACGCAGAGCTTGATGGATGCCCCGCCCGGCACCGGGTTACTCACTCTCCGGAGTAAAAGTGAAGCGGAGGAAAAGTTTGAAAAGGAGACCAGGCTGTCGCTGTTCGGGGCGCTGCAGCAGACTCGGACCTCGGACATGGACATAAGACTGGACATTCCTCCTGTGCCCAGTAATATTGATGTCACTGGGCTGGCGATCAAGGTAATCAATCAGACGGGACACTTTTGTATAAATTATGAGGTAAAATGCCCAAATCGAATGCGATATATGTGATAGTAGTAATGACATTTGATATTTAGCGATATTATCTGGTCTGATCCAGTATACCGCATTAGAATATATTAATATTAGTAAATTTTTTAATAATCTATGGTCACAGATGACGCTGACTGTCTTATTTAAGTTGCTGAGGGTTTTTATCAGTTTGGAGATTTGTTATAGATACGTAAATTCATCAAATGTGTCAAGACTACACAAGGATAACATAAACATTTAGAATATAATACGCATTTTCTTCTTTTCAAATGTATACATGTTTTACTGCCATGAACGCAACATGGATCTTGTTTCCCTCACTTGTGTGTTGTACCTTGTGTTTGCAGGTGCCTCCTTCTTTAGACCAGTCTGAAGATGAAGGCTTCCAGTCGGCCTCAAACCTGACGCCAGACTCTCAGTCCGAGTCCAGCCCAGGTCCAGAGCTCGATCTGTGGGAAGCTCTGCTAACATTTGAGCCTCAACGCCGACGCTGCTGGGAGTCTATTGGCTGGTAAATAACGTCGCTACTTTCCATAGATTTCACAGACACGCCGGACTAGAAACGTCGGACTGGACACGCCGGACTGGACACGCCGGACTGGACACGCCGGACTGGACACGCCGGACTGGACACGCCGGACTGGACACGCCGGACTGGACACGCCACCCCGGGAACCTGGACGACGCCGACCTGACAACGCCGACTGGACAACGCCGGACTAGACACGCCGACTGGACACGCCGGAAAACTGGACACGTCGCAGTCTATTCGTGGTGATTAAACAACGAACGGACTTGAGCACCGCGGACCTGGGACGACGCCGGACCTGGACGACGCCGGACTAGACCCGGTCCTGGACGACGGACTGGACACGCCGGACTAAGGACACGCCGGACCTAGACAACGCCGGACTAGACACGCGCGGACCTGGACCCGACAGCCGGACCTGGAGCCGCGGATCCTGGACGACGCCGAGCTGGACGACGCCGGGACACTGGACGACGCCGACGGAACTGGACGACGCCGACCTGGACGACGCCGGACCTGACGACGGCCGGACCTGGACGAACGCCGGACCTGGACGACGCCGGACCTGGACGACGCGCCTGGACGACTGGACGACGCCGGACCTGGACGACGCGCCTAGGATCTGGACGACGCCGGACTTGGACGACGCCGGACTTGGACGACGCCGGACTTGGACGACGCCGGACTTGACGACGCGGACTTGAGACGCCGGACTAGACACTAGAAACGCCGGACTAGGACCGCCCGACATAGGACCGCCCGAGCATAGGACCGCCCGAAGCATAGGACCGCCCGAGCATAGGACCGCCGAGCATAGGACCGCCCGAGCATAGGACCGCCCGAGCATAGGACACGCGCCGAGCATAGGACCGCCGAGCATAGGAACCGCAGGATTCAAACTAGCGATAAACCTGAGGACTCAAACCAGTTCTAGTCTACATCATTCCGCACTAAACTGGGACCAAGCTGGGACAAAACCAGTACAAATGTGAACACACACCTCGACTCTCTTGTTCTCCTTTAGTCCTCCGGGGAATCGCGAGGCCCTGTTCGTCACGGAGTCGGGCAGAGAGGCGTTGGACCAGCTTTACCGTCTGTGGGAGGGGGGCATGAGGGTGGTGAGCGGAGACACGCCTTCCCCTCTGCTCCCTCTGCCTCAGGACACGCAAACACAACTCGTCACAGACCTCCTGAAACGTCCTCAATCGGAGTCGCGTCGACCACCTTCCCCCTCAATCAGGTTCGAAAAATGAGAGATAATGTGTGTGTAAATGTAGGATCGTTTATAAAAAGCTTAGGCTATTTAATTGAAGAAGAATACATTATTTTATTATATATGATGTTTTTTTTTTTATATCACATCACGTAATAATTTCCAATAGTATTATTTCCCTCTAGTATTGATACTGGAAAAATGGCTATAATAGGGCAAAATTTTAACTTTCCTGAATCATTTTTGAATAATCTGGATCAATTTGTTAAAAAGGTTTGAGCTGCAGAGCAAGTTGTCCGACCAAAATTTTGATTCTTTATTCAAAGACATCATTTTTGTATTGGATTAGATCAATAATTGTAATCAAGCTTAAACTTAAAGACTCAGAAAGAGTTTCAGAATCAGAAAGAGTTTATTGTCAATTGTCAATGAACAAAATTCACAAACGTAGGAACTTGTTCTCGGCGTTAAGGTGCAACATAAAACACTGAGCTGTAATAAAACGACATATATTCAATCTAAAGGGCATGCATTAAGAAACAATTTAAAATTACTATACAATAAAAATAAAAATAGGCATTTCTATGTACACAAGAGTTACAGTTAGATTTACAGTTTGAGTGCAGAAAGTGACAGTGCAGTGAGTGATGAAGAGTTGCAGTTAAAGTGACAGGTGTTTTTAAGAAGTGTTCATGAGTCCAACGGCAGAGGGAAAGAAACTATTCTTGTGGCGGGAGGTTCTGGTCCGGATGGACCGTAGCCCTCCTGCCTGAGGGGAGTGGTTCAAACAGACCATGTCCAGGGTGAGAGGGGTCAGCTGTGATCCGCCTGCTCGTCCAGAGCCCTGGAGACGTACAGGTCCTGCAGAGATGGAAGTCTGCAGCCGATCACCTTCTCAAGCAGATCTCAGCAGAACGCACAATGCGCTGTAGTCTCTGTTTGTCCCTGGCTGTGGCTCCAGCGTACCACACGGTGATGGAGGAGGTGAGGATGGACTCAATGATGGCCGTGTAGAACTGCATCTTCATCTGCACTGGCAGCTTGGCTTTCCTCAGCTGCCAACTGCCTAAAGGAAGGTTTATTTGCTAATTTGTTCACTTGAATGGCACAATTTGTCAAACATGTTAGAAAAACGTCACCCATTTGCCCTCTTTAGCGGGAAATGTGTGGAGAAAATTAATACTATCGCAATTGTTGTTTTTGGAGGTGCGCAGAATTAGAATATCGGGTGTTTCGTGTATTTTTAAAGCTATTAAAAAATGATCTAAAAAAGAGACAGAAATGTTTCCAAACAAGAGCACTTTCTGCCCTTTTGTGGTTAATGTGATGGTCCGTTTAAGTTTTGTGCGATATTTGAATCTCATCCAAGACATTTAAAGGCTCTTTTTTTGGCCCATTCCTGACGTATTGTTGAAAATCTCCTGAATGTAATGAAGATATAGGTTTTTGTTGATATCGCCCATTCTTACTTCAAACTTATTAGTAAAAAATGCACTTTCTCAGTTGCCAAAGGAAAGAAATAATCCGTTAAAATCTCCCGTCAGTAGTCATAATGTTATGGCTGATTTGTTTGTGTTATTTTCAACGTAAACATAGAAAAGGCTATTATTAAAAGTGTAATTTCTATCTTTTAACTCCTTGGAAGCCTGCTGTCTGCGACGTTTTTACTCGGGCTGAAATAAAACGGCCGCGAGCGAGACAAAATGGCAAACATCTGCCTATGTACTGCGCTGTAAAACAATAACCCTGCTAACTATTGCTTCACAATTCACTACGGATGTGATTCTCGAGGAAAATGCAATATTTTAAGTTACATGAGGACTCTCGCTGCTGCGGGCTTGTTTTATTGGATGTTATTGGACCATACAGTTATTCATTACGCCTTCCTCACCTCAATAAATATGTAATTCTCTGAGGCGGGAGGAACTGTAAGAACTGTACGCACGTGAGGGCTGTGTTAGCTCAAATGACTCCAGCACAAAGTAGCATTTCTGTAGACTTTTTGTGTTCAAATGGATTTCAAAATGTAATAAAACTCTGAAACTCCAAAACTTTGAAAAGCATCGCTGGATATCAGACTTTTTGTGTTTGTGTACAAAATAATGTGCTAAAAATAAAGCCAAAAACCAAAGTAGGCCCGGAAAATATATAGAAAATAATCACAGTTTTCAATCACAACTTTATTTTCTTCACTTTGAACGATGTGAATTTTGGATTGAAATGTGTGGAATTTAATGTGAATATGAATGAAGTACTTGTCTTTTTTTTTTTAGAGTTTAGGTCACAATTTTTGAGGATTATCTTGATAACAATATTCTTACAATATTTTCACAGTCCATCAGGATGTTCTAAAATGTAAAATGGATTATACAAAACACAAATAGACCATAAAATTAACCACAAAAGAAGCAGAAATAAATATATATATTTGTTATTACACTCGACATTTTTGGCTCCTTTTGCAGTATTTTTTTTTAACACTTTAAATTAGGGCTGCAACAAGTTCATCGATTAGTCGCAACTGATTGATTATAGAACTAATTGACTAATCGTTATCTGGTCTATACATAGATTCCGAAACATGCCACGATCTGAGAGAAGAGGTTTTATTTATTACTCGGATAGAGACAGAGAGTTTTTAAAGAAAACACCCTTTTTGTCTGAAAATATTCCCCACCAGGGAACGTCCTCAGATGGATTAAGTTCAGCTTTATCTATATAAAATTGTCCCAGACTAATCGATTACCAAAATAGTTGCAGCCCTACTTTAAATGAACTTTAAACCCAATATTTGAAAATTTGCATTAATCCAAAAACGGTGATTTCCATTTTCCTTTTCCCCACATCCACCTTGAGATTGAAGTCATTCTCAGCGCTTGTGACACTTGTTCTAACCGTTACCGCGGCGGTAAAGCTAACGCGCGTGTGCCGTCCTTGCCGTCCGTCTCCAGAGCGTGCAGTTCGACGTGAGGCCGGGCGTGTGCGTGTCGGGGGCGTCACCGGAGAGCGTGTCGCGGCTGCTGAACGAGCTCGCCCAGTACGGCACCCACTACCTGCGCCTCAGCCACTTCTCTCTGCAGAGCGCCGACAAGAAGGGGCTCGTCTTTCAGGTACAGCTTTACGGCTTTCACTCGCGTTATTTTGTTCAGTTTCGTTCATCGCAAACTGCAATATTGATCTAAAAACGGCTTTTAAATAGAAGCGGGTCTCATTAATTCTCTGTTGGTGGTCCCGTCTTTTCAGCAGATTATACTTTATGATGTTTTTTATTTTGAAAAACGGCTCTAATATGTAAATAAGTTTAGTACACTCAAAACTTAAATTATTATCTTAATTAATTCTGCTTTTACCAGGGTTTTAGCTGTTAAAAAGACACATTCATTGTACCTTCATCTCAATGTGATACTACATGATTTAGTTAATTATTTTTGGCCTCATAAAAGTCAATCTTGCACATAATTTAGTTTAAATCTGTTGCTCCGTGTTTCTTTGTCAAAAAAAAAGTTACCGTTCATGGTGGTGATGTGTGTTTTTGGTTCCCTCAGGCGTTTACCGGCGGTCTGAGGAAGTACCTGCACTATTACAGAGCCTGCGTCCTCAGCACTCCGCCCACCCTCAGCCTCCTCACCATCGGATTCCTCTTCCGCAAAGTGGGCCACCAGCTCAGGTATGAACGCGAGGGTTGGTTCAGCACGTTAAAATAGGTTAAACGTGGAGCTTCTGACCTAGAACCTGGCTCAAGAACTGGAAGAACGGTTCCTCCAGCAGTTTGCCATGAGAGATTGAAGGATGGGTATGATGCAGACACTAAAATACTAAACGAGGTAAACAGTTTTCATCTGAAATAAGGAAGATTTTCACACTTAACCATCACTGAGAAACGACCTTCGAGGATGGTTATTGTTCAACAGCTTCTCTGATTTGATAAAAAAAAGTGTTTCATCTTGATATTTTGTGGAAAAAAAAGTAAAATATGTTTCAGCATTAAATTTATGAACATAAACAAAACAAAAGACAGAACAAATTTAAATAATTTAAAAAAATAAGTGGCATAATTTACTGTGTTCTGGTGCATTTCCTTACTTAAAAGACACACATTATTTATTGTTTTTATGTATTTGTTAATGTTATTGATCGTTTTATTGAATAGTTTATTTGGATACCCTGTGCTTGTTTGTTTAATGTGTATTTTGTTTTCAACAGGGTACTCACCAAAAAGTGTTTCTCGCATTGGGTTTTCCCTGTTCAAATACATTATCAAAAAAAAAGTAAAGGTACTCAATAGCCAGTAACGATATCAGTTGAAGCGAAACTGTTGGACAAGCCTTACAAATGTGGCAGAGCTCTTTGTTTACAACACATTTGAATACGTTTGCCATTTGCCCATAAACAAACCCGGACTACTCCTTTTTGCACTGTAACGCTTGTACAATACTACAGTTTTCCCTCTGTGTCACATGAAATCTCCTCCGTTTTAATCTCAGGTACCTGTCAGAGCTCTGTTGTGTGGACGGGCCTTCTGGTGCGGGCCAGGCCACCTTCCCCGTGGTGGGTTTGGGTTTTTATCTCCTCCGTCTTGACTGTGTTGTGCCTATCAGATGAAACGTCAGCTCTTCTCCTCTGCAGGGCGTGAAGCTGCTGTCGTACCTGTACAACGAAGCCCAGAATAACTGCAGTAACGAAAACTACCCGGTGCTGCTGTCTCTGCTGAAGAGGAGCTGCGCGCCTTACACGCGGTACGGCAGCGAGATGCACATTTGTGGCATGAATCGATGGTCCAATTGCCAAAATATATGTATGTTTTGCCATTAGATGTGCGAAGTACAACATACTTTTTACCACCGTGCATTAAGATCACAATGCACATTATAAACAACAGATGGTATGCTTTTTCATTTAGTAATAAGCTCTCACATTTATAGATCAAGATGTTCCACTTTGTTCAGCGGAAACATAAACATAAAAATAGTTTCTTTGAGCTCCTGAAATGATTTTACAGCATATTTTCCTTGTTTTTTAATTTTTCAATTTTTTTTTTAATGTTTTGAGTTCTTTAATATTTATGTTTTTAATGGCTATGCAACCTTTTTTGTTTGTATTTTTGAATGTTTTGAGTTATTTTTTTAAATATTTTTTTTAAAATGGCTGCTTAACTTATTATTTTTGATGTTTTAAGTTATTTTTTATTTATTTTTAATGGTTATGCAACTTTTTCTTTTATGTTCTTTTTTATTTATTTTGTAATGGCTATGCAACATTTTTTTTTCTTTTAATGTTTTGAGTTATTTTTTATATATATATTTTTTTAATGGTTACGCAACTTATTATTATTTTTATTATGTTTTGAGATATTTTTAATGTTTATGCAATTTTTATTTTTTTATTTTTTAATGACCCAGTTTTAATTTATTTAGCAAAGAATTTCACATAAGGGCTGTGAGTGGAGATGGGGGGTGGGTGAAAACTGCAATTTTCTGAGCTCTCCAATTGCAGGACAATAAAGGATGATTGAAACACGCAGGAATCACTCAAAATACATTCCGCAAAGACGATGGTGACACAGGCAATTTAAAAAAAAAAATGTTTATGTACGTTTATTCATTACAATTTGACGGAGTAAAAGTAAAGTATTGTGAAAGTTCAACAAGCAAAAAAATAATAGTTTGTAATACTATGAAATTGATTGGGTTTGGGGAACAAATTTGATGACGGGGGCCTCCATAGTCTCGTTTGTAAACTAAAGAATTTAAAAATGTCTGAAATGGAGACAGTTTAGTTGCCATTTGCAGTTAAAAACGCACACAGTGGGAAAGACGTACAAAAAAAAAATGTGCGCAACAAAACATCAATGGACGTAAGTTACAAAACACTAAACGTACCATGGAATATTTGACACGGTGAAAGTAACAATCTGAAATATAAACTGCTAAAGTAATACAAGTTTCACAGCCCGTAACGTGACCAAAATTATAGTGCATTTTTAAATTTGATACATTGAAATTGCAATTTTTCCTCGATTGCGATGAAACCTCGCTGACGTTTGTATTCAACCCTCTTTATATTATTCCTCACGTTCAACATTTTATTGCGTTTTGCCTCTTGTCAAGGACGTTTCCTCTGTTCTTCTCCCCCTCTCCGTGGTTTCATGTGGCTGACTCCACCGTCCCGCTCCAGGTTCGTGTCCGATTGGGTGTACAGCGGCGTGTTTCGGGATGTTTACGGAGAATTCATGATCCAGGTCAACGAGGAGTACCTGGGTTTCCGAGGTGAGATAACGCGGGCGGCACACGCCTCACTGTCTGCGGCGGGAAAGGGAGAACTCGTCAGGCGGATTGTCTCGCAAAAGAAACACACACACATTTCATTACATCCTTTATTGCCCAGTTGGATTTGTCCTTGTCACGAAGTTATTGGAAGATAATCAGGGGGAAACTGAATCAGAGAGGGAGAGAGGGAGTGAGAGGGAAGGGGAAGGAGGGGGAGAGAGGGGGAGGAGAAGGAGAGAGCGGGAGGAGGAGAGGGAGAGAGCGGGAGGAGGAGAGGGAGAGAGCGAGGGGGAGGAGAAGGAGAGAGGAGGAGAAGGAGAGAGGCGGGAGGAGGAGGAGGAGGAGAAAGGAGAAGGAGAAGGAGAGAGAAGTAGAAGGAGAGAGGGTGAGGAGAGAGAAGAAGGAGAAGGTGAGAGTAGAAGGAGAGAGCGGGAGGAGGAGGAGAGAGAGAGAGGGGGAGGAGGAGAGAGCGGGAGGAGGAGGAGAGAGAGAGAGGAGGAGGAGGAGGAGAGAGGAGGTGGAGAGGGAGAGAGAGGGGGAGAAGGAGAGAGAGGGGAAGAGGAAGGAGAGAGAGAGAGGGGGGGAGGAGAAGGAGAGAGAGCGGGGGAGGAGAAGGAGAGAGGGTGAGGAGAGAAAGAAGGAGAAGGTGAGAGGAGAAGGAGAGGCGGAAGAGAAGGAGAGAGAAAGGGTGGGAGGAGAAGGGAGGAGAGAGGAGAGGAGAGGGAGGAGGAGGAGAGTGAGGAGGAGGAGAGGGAGGAGAAGGAGAGGGAGGAGAAGGAGAGAGCGGGAGGAGAAGGAGAGAGCGGGAGGAGAAGGAGAGAGAAGGGTGGGAGGAAGGAGGAAGAGGTGGGGAGAGAGGGAGCAGGGAGAGAGAGAGAGAGAGGGAGCAGGGGAGAGGGAGAGAGAGAGAGAGAGAGAGGGAGGAGAAGGAGAGAGAGAGAGAGAGGGAGGAGGAAAAGGGGGGAGGGGGAGGAGAAGGTGCGAGAGGGGAAGGAGCGAGGAAGAGAGGAGAGATGTAGAGGTGGAGAGAAGGAAAGGAAGGAGAGGAAAGGAGATGGAGACGAAAGGCGAGAAGGACAAAAAGAGAGAGGAGAGAGGGGAGAAGAGGGGGAAGTAAGGGAGAGAGAAGCCAATTAGAGCCATCTCAAGCTCTTATTTTCCCCCCTCTGTCCTCCATCTCCTCTTCGCTCCCCCTTTCTCTGTTTCAATGTCTGCTTCTCTCTTCCCTCTCCTCTGAACCCCCATCTCTCTCTCTCTCTCTCTCTCTGTCTCTCGCTTTCTCTCCTTTCTCTCTCTCCTCACGTTCTCCTCTTCCCTTCTTCTTTCTCTGTCTCAGTTTCCATCTCTGTCTTTCTCTTCCCCCTCCCTCTCTTTTCCCCTCTCTCGCTGCCCACCATGGACTAAATCACAAATGAAGGATGACTTGCTTATGCTTACACAACATTAGGCACAGACTAATGCAGAGATTGAGAAGTTTAAATTGTACAGCGTGACAACATGAGCATCTTCACTCAATTAAACCGGGGCTACGCTCAAGATTGAGGACTAGAACAGGACCGAACCAAGTCTACATCAGGACTAAAATGGACTCGAACCAGGACCAAAACCAGGACAAGTGTGAACTCGCCCTCAAACTAAATCAAAAGGGGATTAAAATGGGACTAAAGAAGAATATGTGTTTTTAGATTGTAATATTGTTGCGCCCTTGGACAATACACTTGACGTAACTTGACCTCGATGGAGCAAAGATCAAATTTCTTACCATCTGGCTGGAGGGCGGTGTGCATGACCTCCTGCACCGCTGTCACGAGGCAGAAACAGAAAAACGAAATACCAGATACAAAATAAAATAAAAACATGATTATCCGGATACTGTGATTGTCAAAAATCACCCATAAACTGTATTTTCGAGGTCATTTTTCATTTTCTTTTACTCTCCTATTAAAGGTGCACTGCGTAACTTTTTCTGGTGTGGAGTTGGTGTCATTGCTTGTCCCCGTAACGTTCCACAGCGTGACGTTTAACCTGATCAAGTGTCGTGCTTTTATTTAATCGTGGGTGCTTTCATTGCGTCGCCTTTTCGTCTCCGTGGAGATACAGTTTTAATGCCATACCGTGGAACATTTCAGATTCAACGCATCCATCTCCTTAAAGTGCCTATGACAGGTTGGACGACTCATGAAACTAAAGCCAGAGATGTATATATATATAAAATTAAAACCCAGAATCGCTCATTATTTAAGTTTATAATTTCACTTCCTGTTTGTAATTGATGACATCACAATAGGAAATTACCCAGCAAACACTGGGAGAAACTCATCTGTTGGTACTTTTTAATTTTTTTTTATTTGACAGATGAAAATATATGAGAGCAACTTTATTTAGTTGAAGAAATGTTTAGAATGTCAAAAAAATAGTTTGTTTTGTGTAATTTATGCATAAAGTTTGTCTGGAATGAGTGTCACTGGTGTGATGTCACTTCCTGTCATTGTCTACAGATATTTCCACTTTTCTCCACAAATACTAACTCGATCGGGCATAAAACTATCATTTATTTAAGTACAAATACACCAAATAAAGTCAAAATTAGAACATTGTAAAGACCTGTCATACGCCCTTTAAGAGACGAGAAGGTGGCGGACCCCTCACCATCAAAGTTACACAGTTCATCTTTAAAAATTGGCAGCGGTCATGAGGAATTCCTTTTATCGACCGACTGTTTCTCTAACGAAGGCCGTGCCCCGTTTTACAGCCGCGGGTTCACATTTCGGTCACATTTGTCATTATTTTTAAGAGATCATTTTATTTTTCGGGAACAACTCGACACCGCATTTTCCCAACTTGTTCGCCGCGCCGTAACAACCCCCACAGAGTTTTATACGAGTCATTATGGGCCGGCCCCCCCTCCTAAAAAAACAAAAAAAACAAGCTGACAACCACAACTGCCTAGACCGAGAGATCATATTCAAACAGAAATAATAGATACACACCAGGCAGGAGGGAAGGAAGGAGGGAAGGAAGGAGGGAAGGCAGGAGGGAAGGCAGGAGGGAAGGCAGGAGGGAAGGAAGGAGGGAAGGAAGGGAAGGGAGGGAGAAGAGGAGGGGAAAGGAAAGGGAAGCAGGAGGGAAGCAGGACGGAAGAAAGGGAAGGCAGGAGGGAAGGCCAGGAGGAAGGGGAAGGAAGAGAGGAGGAGGAGAAGGAGGAGGAGGAGAGAGGAGGGAGGAGGAGGGAAGAAGGAGGGAGAAGGAAGGAAGGAGGGAAAGGAAGGAAGGAGGGATGGAGGGAGGAAAGGCAGGAGGGAAGGCAGGAGGAAGGAAGGAGGAAGGAGAAGGAGGAGGGAAGGAGGGAGGGGAAAGGAAGAAGGAAAGAAGGAAGGAGAGAAGGAAAAGGAAGGAAGGAACGAACGAGGATGGGCAGGCGATGGGGGATGGAGGGACAGGAAGGATGGGAACGAGGGATGCATGGAGGAGGGGAGGGAAGGAAGGGAGGAGGGAAGGAAGGGCGGAGGAAGGAACGCGAAGGAGGGAGGGAGGGGGAAGGAAGCGAAGGAGGGAGGGAGGAGGGAGGAGAGGAAGGAACGTAAGGAAGGAGGGAGGGAGGAAGGAAGTAGGAAGAGGAGGGAGGGGAAAGGAAGGTAGGCAGACGGAACGAGGGGAAGGAGGGAGGGAACGAGGGAAGGAAGGAGAGAACGAGGGAGGGAGGGGAAAAAAGGAAGGAGGGAACAAGGGAAGGAAGGAATGAACGAGGAAAGGAAAGAAGGAAGCAAGGAATGAACGAGGGAAGGGAGGAGGAAAGCAAGGAATGAACGAGGGAAGGAAAGAAGGAACGAAGGAAGGAAGGAAGGAACGAACGAGGGACACATTTCACTGCAGTAATCAGGTTTGGGTGTGGGGGGGGGTGGCACGCGCTGTGGCAGAGTGGTTGTACACTTTGCCGCTCCGTAACAAGGTTGTGGGTTCGGGGGCCGGACGGACGGGAACTATGATTACTGTTTGTGGAGTGGATTGTTCTGGAAAAGTCACACAATTCATGCATTTTACAAGCGCTCTGCACTTATTTGTACATGAATAAACATTGACAGAGGAAAACGAGCGCTATGTTGGCAAATCATGGTTTATGTATGTATATTTAATAATACAAAATATGCATTCAATAAAGTTTGAAATATTAAGCTATAGGGCCGGGACAATATATCGTTTTGCCATTTTTTATCACAGATTTGTTCATTATGCAATATTGAACCGTGATACTAAGTTTACTGTACTGTTTTGCAATAATAATCAACTCTGTAAAAAAATATTAATATTGAATCGCAATATATTGAAAGTGCAGTACTTTGGGCCCTTTGTATCGTCCCAGCCTTAGTTATTACGCTTCTATATTATAGTAGTATCTTCTAATTAAACTAATAATAATTAAAGTAACTAATCTAAATGTTGTCTACTTCATAAATATTTGGACACATTTTTTTTTTCTGTAGATATTTTTTTAACAGTTTTATGCCAAATTTAGCTTCTTGATTTATTAAAAACAAATAAAATATAATTTATTTTTTCAATTTTTTCTCTCTTTACATAGGTTAGTTTGTACGATGTAATTTTTTGTTGCTATATGTTTAAAAAAAGAATAAATAGGAAAAAAATAAATGTGTAGAAGATTGTATAACAAATTTAAAATTGCGAATTGACTTCAAATAGATCCTACTGTTTTTTTTCTTTTCTGTTAATTATACAAATGTTAGATTAAAAACTGTAAAAACTATTAGCTTTTAAAGGTGAAAAATTGCCATTGCCACATGATGTTCTACAATAAATATCGTAATATATAAAAACAACAAAAAACATCCTTTTACGATTAAAGTTCATGAACAATATTGAATATTTGATCACAATTCGATTAATATCCAAATCACTGCCTTTTTGCTGGCAGATGAGTCGCTCCAACAGCTCCACATTGAAAATCGAATAACTGACGACTATTCAGCCGACAGCGGTCCGTAAATACAGCTTTATTTGGCCCATTATAGGCTTCCCAAATATTACGCATTGTACCGGCAGCAACTCCCAAGGTCAGACCCTCGCCCCGGCTTTGTGCGGCTAAGGGCTTCGTTTGCTCATCGTCCACACCTCATCAACTCCAGCAGTGAACCCAGACTCCGCTCCCGTCTCCTGCCTTTTTGGAGGACACGCTCACAAAATGTCATTGTCCTCCTACAAGTCAGTGGGCCGTGGAAGCAATCAGAAACTAGGCTTTCTTGGCCGGCCGCTGGGTCTCTGTAAAAAAAAAGAAAAGAAAAGCCCACTGAAAATCTGCAGTGCATTCTCAAAAAACGCAAAGAGGCTACAATTTCCAAGTGCTAATTCAAGCGGTTCCAGTGTTGCCACGGCTCTTGAGTCATACTAATAAGGGACGTTTTGGACAGGGGGGTTGCAAACGACTTAATTCCTTGCCATGTTAATTCCTCTGCTCTGTTCTACAACATCTTGTTCTGTCATCAGATAGAACGTGGACAAACATGGATTTAAATCTTTGATGCCATTGATGTAAGCTTTTAGCCGCGTTGTAACGTTTCCTCATCAGAAACAAACCGCAGTATTATTTTGCTTCGTTCACACATTTTCTTGTTTACGAGGCCATCTCACCATGAGCCTCAGAAATCACCCCGTTTCAATTTTCCCTATATTGTTCAGTCACAGGTAGAAATCTGTTGGTCTCCTGCACTGTTTTTAAGTGCATAAACCAGTGTCACACTCCTGAGCATTTCTGCCGCCAAATTATGTTCATTACAACTCGTTACTTCAATGGCTTTTATCTTTCAGTGGTCCATTCCCACTGCTGCCAGTATGTGGTTCAAGCACAGAAGTGCAGCTGATTTTAAACATGGGCATAATTTTAAGTTATGAATGATTTAAAATATGAAAAGCCAAAGCAAAGGTACTCGAGAATAAAAATAACAGTATATATTTTGTCCACTTTAAAGACCTACTACCATGCAATTTCAGGCGTTCAAATATCTAGTATTTAACACATCGAGGATATAATATTGTTAGTTACTTCTCTCAGCCCTGACTGCTGATGCATGCGCCGTGGTTTGAGAAAGCTCTGCCCTCATTCTTATCATGTCTTGTAAATTTCCACAGATAAAAACTACTGGGTCCAGGGCTACACGCTGATCTCCAAAGATGTGGAGGATTGCGTCCCGTTATTTCTGAGACACATCGCCAACGACGTTTATGTGTGCGGGAAAACCATCAACCTGCTCAAGATCTGCTGCCCACAGGTTTGGACATGGACCATCTTATGTAACACTTCTTATACAATGCATTGTTTGATGTATTGATGTAACACAGGCTGCCCTCTGGCCTCTTACACAGATATCGACTGTTTTATTGCAGTTTTTATGTTGATGTTGTGAGCTTTTCTGAAGTTAAATCAAGACTCAAACCTTTTCAACTGGCTGTAGGTCAAGGTCGGGACCCTTCATCTCAATATATAACCAAAAGTTCTCTAATCTGGTCTGAAAGAGGTCATTTTAATCACCCAGAGTTTTATTAGACATTTAGTGAATTTATTGCATAACGTAATAATGTAACCATGCGTACACACATTTAATGCAGCATTTTGGGATATAATACATTTCAAATCCACAATTGTCTCCTTTTAGCCTGACTCTTACAGGATTTAATGAAGTTAAGAAAATGGAGCTTGAAGTTAGATATTGCATCAAAAATTCATCTTTTGTATTTTGCTGCTTCAGAAAAATGAATGGAATAGAGTGTTTGTATCAGTACCAGGCTGCGTGCGCAACTGTTCTAAACTAAACTATACTATCAGTCATTACATGTTTTTAAATGAAAGAAAGCTACAGTGTAATCTTTGCAGTAGAAGTATAAAGAGGATGCTACTGCACTTTTCTGTTTGAGTCATATTTGTGCTGTGCCTGAACCTCATTTAACCTCAGGCATTATCACGGTACATTTTGGGCCTTTTCTGATAAAAATGAATACCTCAGTATGTTGTGGGAATATCCTAATAATGATTTTTTTTTAATCAGTTTCGCCCACTCTTAGTATTTAAATGTTTCCGTTAAAGTAATTAGTTAGTCGTTTGATCATTTGCAGTGTGACAGTCTTCGTTCTGTTTCATCTTGGTGTTAATTTTGACTCGCCCATGTCCTGACGTTGACCCTGTGCAACTAATTATAATTCTCTCTATTGTTTTAGTTTCATTTTCTTCTTTCTCCTGTGGAAAGTTTGAGTAAACAACTCCCAGACAGACCTCACTTCATGAGGATGCGCTTGTGCTGAATTGACAGTATAAAAAAAATGATTGCGCGTTTGTTGTTTCGCTCGCAGCACTATATCTGCTGGTCGGAGCTGCCCGCCCCTCGCATCGCTGTCACTTTCTCGCTGCAGGAGGTGGAGGAGATCGAGAAGGAGTGTGCGGTTTACAGAGGACGCATGGAGCGCATCGCCAAGCACAGCGCCATCAGCAGGGAGGAGCAGGTAACGACACGCGCATGAGCATATTTATACAGCGACGGGCAAATATCAAGAGGAGGCCACCAAACTTGGGACTAAAACCAGGAATAAACAGGAACTAGTTTCAGGGTTCTTACTCATGAAAAACCTGGAAAAGTCATGGAAAATGAGAATCCAGTTTCCAGGCACCTAACAAGGAAACGTTGAATCTGTGACAAAACTACATTTTCAAACTATTCTGTAAATAAATGGGTTGAAATCAAACATTTGCAATTTGTTCCGTGAATTGTGTACAGTCTCTTTTGGCTATTAAAAGTGAATAACTGATTGAGAATTATTCAAGGTCTTGGAAAGTTGGGAAATGGCTATGTATCTGTACGAACCCTGTAGTTTGCTGTGACTTGATGGCTCTTTTAGCTGTTAGCTCTTTTAGCGGTCCAGGCCAAATCTGTTCTTTCCAGTTCCGTTTTCAAATGATTTTGTGCTTTAGCAAAACTAGTCTTAGTCTAAAAACAAAAAACCTTGACCTAAATAAGAGCATTTGCGTAGTTTTGGCAGTGTTTTGCGGGAAAGCAGGTGGCGCCGCGTTCTTTGTTAACGATGTTTTCTTCTTTGTTTGTCGTTTTAGGCGCTGAGAACGGAACGCGCGCGCCAAGAACTCATCAACCAGGTCCGCGTATCCGCCGCCAAGACTCTGGAGAACATACGCGGTTAGTTTCACATCACCTGTCCCCACCGCAAGCAAACGCAAACAGTTTATTAAATACGCCACGTACAATCTGAATTTTCAGTTCATCATTTGAATCGGCTCTATGTTTATCCGACCACATTCCAAAATCAACACTGCAACCAATATTATGTACCTATAGAATCAAAATCTGCAGCAATTTTACAGCATTGTCAAATATTTTCTCTTTTGAACAAGTTTTGATGCTAAAAAACTGCGAAACTGTGACCCTTTCCTGAAAATGTTTTAGTGTAGTTTTGATCTATATCAGAACAAGTATAATGCTGCGCTCCAGTCGTCCTCGGAGATCGGACCTCTGACCTCGGAGAGACCTTTTCTCTGAGTTTCTGTGTCGGGGAAAACAACGATGAGCAATACATAACTGTGTGTGGACTGTAGCGACGCAAAATCAAACCATAAAACCCAAGAAGGTGCTCAAACCAACCAAAATATGGATCCAGCTTAGATCAATGGTCAACCCGGACCGTGTTACTACATCTGAACTTTTCCTTTTGTTGTCATGAGCACCGTGTAGACGTTAGCAGCATTAGCACAACACTGCATTTCTCACTGCAGAGGCTCAACGGCAGCACAGGAGCAGGTTCACAGACAGCAGGGGGCAGTAGAGAGGAACTAAAGAGAAAATAACACTATTACTATTTTAACTGTCGGGTGAAAAACGTGATCTGAAACGCAGTCGTGTTGGATTCGTGTCTAACTCGGATGAACTCAGGGTTCTGAAATGTTGTCCGAGTTTCCAAGTAGGGATTCGGAGATGTGAAAGTGTGAATTTGAACGACAGAACTCTGAAAACGCAACTGGAACACAGCATGAGACCGCTTGGTAACATGAAGAAGCAATAATGTGAAAAATTGTGTCCGCTTCAATAGTAACGACGAACAATCAAGTTTGAAACGATTTTAATAACATCCGCACGACTCACAGCATTTTCCTCATCTTCATCTTCAATATAAATGTACAGTGTGTGTGTGTGTGTGTATATACATGTCCACCACAGTAATATTATGTTGTGTTGAAAATTAGTCTTATTGTCAGGTTTGTTTTAATCCATTGTGGTATCTAAATGAAATTCACGAACAATTTCAGATTTTCACCAAAAATACATTTTATTTGTAAATATTCTTTATCTTGAAGCCTTCAGTTACCATATCTGTCTTTATTTTCTTAAAAATAGGAAAAATAATCAAACCGCGCTCAATTATGCCAGTTGGTATTTCCCATTTTCTTTGAGTGGCTGAAAATGTTGTAACAATTTAAATGTTATCACTATACGGCTTTATATTGCCTTAAAGGTCACTTAAACTTCCTCCGAGAGTTCGCCGTGATTGGTTAAACCCACCTGTCACTCACTGGGAGCATAACAGACGCTGACCAACAGGGGGAGTGGTTTAAGTGTCCCTGTGTTGATGTATGGCCTCATCAAAATATCACGATATACAATAATATTTAAACTACTTTACACCACTGACACGATGGCTCTGACGCCGCGGAATCCCAGTTAACACTTTTCCAAACGCAATGTATATATCTGAAAAACATGAGCTGCAACATATACACAGCCAAATTAAATACTTTGGAGTATTTATAATGTGTAACGTATTCGACTTTCTTAAGCTCAGATCGCACTGTACGTCATAAAAACAACAAAAGCAAAAGAATCCGTCGCACTTGTGCAAAGAAAATGTACACGTATTAAAAATTACGTGTACATTGAGCCACAAAGAATATTGTTCCAGCTTTTCTTTATTGAGCGATAAGTTGATATTGTAATTGTCGTGATTTTCAATAAACGACCGCACTGAAGCGACATGTAACGCTCTCCAAACAGGTTTATGTCCTGCTTTCGATTTATCTTTCAATATTCCCCACAACCAGATGGCAGCGTTGTTATTTGACGCCGCCGCAGTTTGTTCTTCGTGGCGTTGGGCGGGGTATGATCTCACTTCGCCCTCTCTCACCCCCTGCAGGGCGCCAGGTGTCACAGCGTCTGGCAGAAGAGGCCAGGAAGAGGGAGCGATTCGAGGAGCTGAAGCTGCACTTGGAGCAGGAGCAGGAGGTAGAGGCGCGGCACACTGCGAGTGCACAGGAAGTCTATATTTAACTCTGAAAGAAATCACTCTAGTAATCAGAGTATTCATTTGCATGTGATTAAAAACACTGATTACAGAAAAATAGGGATGCGCGACATTGACAAAAGCGAATCTCGATAACGAAATACAGGAATATGCTAAAATGTGTCCTTAAATGTCTTGGTTTAGGTTCAATTAGTGCTCAAAACATGAATGAACCATACATTTGACCACTAAAGGGTAGAAATATCATGTTATAGCCTAGTTTGGGAGCTTAAACTAGACATTTCCATCTCTTTTTGAGGTAATGTTTAATAGTTTTATCATGTTGTCGACAAATCATGTCAATATTTCGATTTTGCACACTCCTCTAAAACAATTTTTTTTATTTGGTAGAAATTATCAAATTAATTGCTCTGTTTTATCCTGCTGATATCTAACAAGTGTAATCCCTCCAACACCTTAAAGAATATGATACAATAACATCACCGCATTTTTAACATAAATGTATAAATATAAGGATGTAACAGCATTTCATTTCCTCGTGGTATAAATACTTCAGAATAACAATCAGAATAATCGCCTTTTTGTTGACGTTGTTGACTCTTTTGGTGTTGTGTTTATTGACAGGCGTGTTGTCAAAATGCTTTCAACAACAGTTCCAGGTGCAAAACAAATTGCAATTTCTAACTTTACTGTGCGCACGGTTCTCAGTGGCGAATAGCGACGAAGAAGAGGCTGGAGGAGGACGATTTCGGTTACGCTCGAGAGCTGAGGGACCGAGAGAAGAGACTGCAGGCCCTGGAGGAGCAACTGGAGCAACAAGCCAGGTGATTTATTTGTACTCATGTTTATTCCTGGTTTGTCACTTGAAATACTGAAATACAGAAAGCCCGCTGTACCTAGGCCTGTCACAATTACACAGTTTGAAGTGTGACATACAGGATTGAAGAAGAAAATGTAAACTATTATATTGAAACTCCTTTATGCCACTGACACAATAACCTTAAAGCAGGGTAATCCCATTAAATAGTTTTCTAAATGTACATAATTGTAAAAACAAAAACGAGCATGAATAAAATAAACAAATAAACAAATAAACAAATAAAAAATAAATAAATAATAATAATAATAATAATGAAAGAAATGAAATGAAATGAAATGAAATGAAAATAAATAAAATAAATAAAATAAATAAAATAAATACAAAATAAATACAAAATAAATACAAAATAAATACAAAATAAATACAAAATAAATACAAAATAAAATAAAATAAATACAAAATAAAATATAATACAAAATAAAAAATAATGGCAGATTGAAATATTTTTGTACGGTATTTAGGTAGTGCATAATCAATCATATCAGTGACTATTTTGACCCTCTTCAGTTCAAATGTTTTCACACAACAAAGAAATAACAAAGTTTCACACTTACAAAGAAAAAGTACCTACAGAAATCATAAGTCATAATTATTGTGACAGATGAAGCTAGTGCAAATTCAGCGTGGAAGACCTAACTCCACCCCATCTACATCCACTGCTCCACCAGGGCTCACCAGCTCTCCAGCCTCAGTCAACGCGCCCGAGTCACTCCTCCCCGTTGCACGCCGCACCTCCTCTGCACCCAATCAGCACCCAGTCCGCACCATTTAAACCCTCATGCAGTTGCTTTCAGTCTGTGCTGCGACCCACCACCTCCCCTTCTCCTCCTCTGCATCCCTTACATAGTCTTCATCATCCTCTCTACCCTCTTCATCATATCCTACAACCACTAGTCTCCAGGCCTTGGGGGGGAGACATCTAATATAAATCTATCATGGCATTCCCATAATCACAATGTCTTCTGCCGGGGTTTGAGCGCCAAATAAACCCACGTAATAAAGTTTGCTAAATGCTCCTTTCGGTTTTCTCTCCAGGGTGAAATGTACTAATCTCCACATCCAGGGTTCAATAATGTTATGCAGCAGTTTGTCTGATAGAAAACACTGTAAAAGGAAATCCCCTGCCTGCTACTAAATCCCAACGCAGCAGAGAATCAGTTCTGCATTTCAGACTCGTTTCAAATATCAAGTTGTTTTGGATCAATATCTCCATTTACAGTGAACAAATGATCTACGTATGTGGTAGTTGGCGCTTACCACCATGAAAAAAAAAAAAGAAGCAAAATAGAGAAGAATTTGTTCCACTTGTTGCGCTATGTGAGAAGCAACACAGCTACAAGCCATTTTGACAACGGCACCTTTGTGTTCACACTGATCGGCTTCCTGCTGTACATTAAATTTGTGTTGTTTAATTGGAGTGCTAATGAATCAAAACAAAGTGGCTGCACAGCTGGTACGACAGAACTATTAATTATTTATTTTTTCTCTCCAAAATTTAAACGCATAGAACACAAAACTAAGAACAAGACACAGTAAACAAATCAAGACATACATTAAATAAACATAAAATTCAAATGGCCTTCTTTCCTGCTGCCAGGAGTTTGCTCTAAAGGTATCCGTTTATTGTGTCCATGGCAGGAGTTTTGAGGCCCAAATGTGTAGTTCTGAAATCAGGTGGGATGATGTCAAAGACAGTGTAGCACTTTATTACTCTCAGTCTTAGGACAGTCCCAAAAACATGTTATGGTGAGCCCCCTGGCAACCACATTTTCTCATGTGATGAGAAAATCACAAAACATGTCGTGTTTGACGCAGTGCGTGCGGGGAAGAACCTCTCAGACACTCGGGACTATCAGCACAGGAACTCCACAGGCCACGACACCACCCTCATCGGGCTCATCTCGGACGGGGATGAGTCTGTCTACAGGAGGGAGGTGGACCGGCTGGTGTCCTGGTGCCGCGGTAACAACCTGGAGTTCAACGCCCAGAAGACAGTGGAGATGATCGTGGACTTCAGGAAAGTCACAGCCCCCAGCCCCCCCTCGTCATGACAGACTCCACCGTGGACTCCTTCCGCTTCCTTGGCACCACCATCACCCAGGACCTCAAGTGGGAGCCACCATCAGCTCCCTCATCAAGAAGGCCCAGCAGAGGATATAATTCCTGCGGCAGCTGAGGAAAGCCAAGCTGCCAGTGCAGATGATGGTGCAGTTCTACACGGCCATCATTGAGTCCATCCTCACCTCCTCCCATCACCGTGTGGTACGCTGGAGCCACAGCCAGGAACAAAACAGAGACTACAGCGCATTGTGCGTTCTGCTGAGAAGGTGATCGGCTGCAGACTTCCATCTCTGCAGGACCTGTACGTCTCCAGGGCTCTGGGACGAGCAGGTCGGATCACAGCTGACCCTTCTCACCCTGGACATGGACTATTTGAACCACTCCCCTCAGGCAGGAGGCTACGGTCCATCCGGACCAGAACCTCCCGCCACAAGAATAGTTTCTTTCCCTCTGCCGTTGGACTCATGAACACTTCTTAAACAAATGCCACTTTAACTACAACTCTTCATCACTCACTGCACTGTCACTTTCTGCACTACATCTGTAAATTTAACTGTAAATTCTTGTGTACATAGTAATGCCTATCTTTATTTTATACTATAGTCATTTTAAATTGTTTCCTAATGCATGCCGTTTTGATTTCATATGTTGCTTTTATTATTGCTCTTTGTTTTATGTTGCACCTGAAAGCCGAAACAAGTTCCTTTGTTTGTGAATTTTGTTCATTGACAATGGCAATAAACCTTTTCTGATTTCTGATAATCCACGGTAACATGGGGAGGACATGCAGACACTGTTTTTATTTTAAATAATAATAGTATATTATTGTTTTCAGTGTTTGAGGAAAGTGCTGTGGTGCGTGTAATAATGCATACCACTTATATAGCGCTTTTCAGGACACTTAAAGACGCTTGCATTATCCATTCACTCCACACTTGGTGGTGATAAGTTACTACTGCAGCCACAGCTGCCCCGGGGCAGACTGACGAAAGCAAGGCTGCCAAATTGCACCATTGGCCATTGTTGTGGAAATTCTCTAACGATTATCAAGAAATAAAGTAAAACAATAGAACAGAGTAGTCTTTTCTCAAAAGTGAATTGTTTAATACAGTCTGAATGACTCTCTCCCTCACAAGCATCGTCTGTCCCTTCTCTGGTCTTAGTGCTGATTCACCAGCGTCACATTCTTATATAGTTTACACTCAAGCAGATGGTCACATGACCAGTATCAATCAGAAAATTACTCTGAGGCACAGGAACAAAGGCTGGGTACAGGAAAAACAACAGAGGCAGTTGATTAGATTTGCATCAAGTCCAGGTGGCCAAGGCGTGTAACAATCTGCAACAGCCTCATTTTGTAGTTTATACGGAGTGAACAATTTATCACTCAACTGTAAGCTGTTGTAAAGAGATCTGTCTTTGATTGCAGGAGGGAGCTGATCGCGCAGTACAGCCGTCTGACAGAGGAGGCAGCACTGAGGGAGAGGAGGGCGCTCTGGCAAGTGCAGAGGTTGAGACGCCATGAAGCTCGCAGACAGTTTTTAACACAAGACGAACAACAGATACAGGTTAAAAACATTTAAAAACATTATATGTGCACACAGTAATGTAATTTCTGTCAATGCTAGCTATAATTAAACTTATGATAACACAATAAAATATTGTGGAGTAAAAAATTATTTTTCTTTAAACATAAAACGTATTCATTTGGATGGGACACGGTCTCGTCCCACAAAGGTAAAATTGTCACAAGATTGTGCACACACATAGATAATGATAATGTGAGATTTTCCCCTTGTGTTCACATTTTCACTTGGGCTGAAATACTATCGATTAATCACAACAAATCGATTGTTGATAGTCAACTCGTTTAGTTATCACATAATCACTAGCTGGACTATACACGGACTCCAAAACATGCCATGTGCCAAGAGAACCCCTCCCGGGTCTCGTCCTACCCCCAGTATACAGGCGTGCAATATATTTGATTCAACGCACAATAAAAATAATAGTTTAGTTAATTATACTATGTGGTCATATTACTTCCTATTGTACTTGTAGTGCAAGCAAGAAAACTAGATATGTAACATTTCTGTAGAATAGCTGCTAGCTTTAGTCCTGATTTAGTTCCAGTTATGAAGTATGAAATGGACAGTTAAAAGTTAAAGTTCGATAATTAACCAGTGGTCATCAAATGTGTTCAGGATATACTGCAGAAATATCCTCTGGGCCAAGGGAGACCTCCTGTAGATCTGTTCCCAGCTTTACCTTCAGCTTTACCTTCAGCTTTACCTTCAGCTTTACCTTCAGCATAGCTTTACCTTCAGCTTTACCTTCAGCTTTACCTTCAGCTTTACCTTCAGCTCCGCCAGCACGGGTAAGAACGAACAAGCTTTTAATACAGACTCTTTGAAATGTGTGGGGTTTTTGTCATTATTGTATTGTAATTTGAAATGCACTGGTAACACAATATGTAAAGCAACCTTCATTGGTTTGTAAATGAATAATGTCCTGCCTAATTAGTTTATGCTCTCCACACTACTGACTACCGCATTTTTTTTAAATATTATTCAAAGCAGCAATGATTAATCTACTAATTGTAACTAGCTCACTATAAAAAATAATGTAATAATCACAGTGGGGATCTGGAGTATACAGACTCTAAAACGCATACCAAAATATCTTTTTATAATTAAGATAGTGGCATTAAATCAAAATATCTAAAAAGAATAGACAATTTCGGCGATATATATATAATAGAGAATATGTTTTTAAATGTTTTTAAAAAGTCTCAAGGCACAATAGAAATAATTGAAACAGAATGGCGATGAGTAGTCGACTTCTAAAATAATCATGAGGGACAGTCCTAGTATTATTATTTTTTTGTTTTGTTTTAGAACTCTCAAAGTGTGGTCAGTCAAGAAGAAACCCAAGAATCTGTCCCAGCACCACAGACAGAAACGCCGTCCCCTCAAGACCCCGCAACTTACCTTATTTCTGATGATATTGATATAACCGACTTTCTCCCTAAACCTCCGAACCCCACCAGCGCTGAGGTCGACTCCGCCTTACAGGACATTGGCTCAGACTTACCGCAAACATGCCCAACGTTCCCTTTGGTCGACTATGACTTCAACGCTCCATTTAGTCCACTCGAAGGTCTGACCAGCCAAGCTCAAGTCCACCCAACGCCTACATCTAAGCCAGGACTTGACAAAAATCATCCATCCTTCTCGCATATTCCCGTTGGAGAGAATGTGTCATCGGTGCAAGAATTTTACCCCAAAGCTAGTCCGTTTGGGCACGCTACAAAGTCAAGTTTCGCCCTTGCTCAATCGACGCCACAGGAAAGAAAAGTTTCTCCAAAAAGCGATAATTCTGGACATTCATCACACGATTTGATAGACTTAAATGTCTCTCTATCAGATATAAAGCAAGCAGATGGCGCTGTAGCATCTGAATCAACATCATTTGAATCAAAACTGCCAACAACGTCTACCAAAGACAAAAGCATGACAGAGGAATTGAGCAAAAATGTCCTTATAAACCTGTCTGAAAGTCCAAATTTCTGTTCCAAGGATAGAATTGAGGAGATGCCTTCCATTGTTGTTGCCATTTTACCTTCCACAGGTTTTCTTTCTTCGGATTCACAAATTAAAATGGGTGAAAGCGTGTCGGACGTAACTGCGCCGCTCGCCTCTCCAAACATCCACGGTCGCGCCTCGGACTCCCGTCTCAAGTTAGGAGATTCGTTTTCAGAAGACGCTCCGCCTCCACCGTCCCAAAATGTTCACGGGCATTCATCGGATTCGCATATCAATGTCGGAGAAAACGTTTACGATTTTGCTGCACCAATCCCGTCGCGAAACACCCACGGACACGCTTCGGATGCCCATCTCAAAATCGGCGAGCTTGTTTCGGACGTGGGCGGCGGCCCTTTGCCATCGCCGAGCGTTCACGGACATTCTTCGGATTCGCATATTAAAATCGGAGAAAACGTTTCCGATTTTGTCGCACCGCTTCCTACGGCTAACGTCCACGGTCACTCGTCAGACGCCAACATCAAAATAGGAGCGTTTGTGTCTGATGCAACGCAAGCTACGCCAAGATGGAGTACGCATGGACACGCCTCGGACAGCACGCTCCAACCGGGATGCACGATGTCAGGGAGTGAACCGGCGTTATCACCTCTACCTGGAAGTGTTTTTGGACATTCTTCAGATTCGACTTTAGGAACTGGATGCGTAGTAGCCGGAGTTGACCCAAAACGAGCTGCTTTACCTGGCAGTGCTCACGGTCACTCCTCTGACTCCAGTTTAGCCTTTGGATGTGTCGTATCCCAACCAGAAACGATGCCATCTCCGCTGCCAGGAAGCCACTTTGGGCACTCTTCAGATTCTACGTTGAGATTAGGGTGCGTCGTAGCAGGGGTGGAGCCCAAGAAATCGCCCTTACCCGGCAGCTCGTACGGCCATTCCTCAGACTCGACTTTAGGCGTTGGTTGTGTCGTGTCCAAATCGGAGCCAGTTCAGAGTCTAATCCCGGGCGCCTTTGGACACTCGTCTGATTCTTCTCTTGGAGGCGGCTGCGTCGTGAAGGACAAAGAGGAAGGAGATCACCAAGTAATGAGGGACAAAGAAATTGAAGGTAATTTTACTAATGTCCCAGTATATGGTTATAACTATGTTTTTAATGACACACTATGCAAAATTTAGCTGTATACTATTGTTCCCTTATAAAAAAGAGCTAGTATTTGTTTTTCTCCCCCACGGTATTGCTAACCCAAATTCTGTTGAGGGAACACCTGACTGAGAGATTCCCAAATAAGGGTACTCGAGCATGTTTGAAGGCCAATAACGGGATTAAAATGCACGTTGTGCCTTTTCAAGCTCCTGTATTATGCAATAGCGGATTTCACACTGTAGGAAACGTTTTCAGTTCATTGTACTTTTTTTTTAGTTCCAGTCCCCAATAGTTGAGCGATGCCATAGTACTGGAACAAAGGATTAGGGCCACACTGCGGGTACTTTTTTAGCTCCTTCTCAGGGCCAGGTACTTTTCGGTCGGACCTTTTGGCAGCAAATGTTTATTCATTTTCTGACTCGAACGTTATTTGTTGGGCTTCTGGTTCATCAGTGCCATGTACATGGTTTCAAGTGCTCAGTAGAAGGTAAAATTACCTTCTGAGCTCTCAAAAGGGAACAAACACAACTGCAGTAAAGTTTTTAATGAGTAAAAAATAGAGGCATTAACATAAAGTCAACTGTGCAAAGTATAGGATCTTTTATTGTATTTTATATGTGTACACATCTATGTGTACATTCAGTTTTGTGCATTCTTCAGCAGTACATAAAGGTCCCATCTGCTCCTCAGTGTCTCTGTCGGGCTGCGGAGGGGCGCAGGTGGCTGGATGGGGTGCACCGGGGTCTGCGCTGTCCCCAGGAGAGTTGTCCGAGCAGCAGTATCTCGCCGCTCTGTCGTCCCAGTACCAGGTGGAGCACTACGAAGACTGCTACAGCGCAATGGGTTCGTTTGGACTTTTATTTTTTGTTTTAATTGGACTGTAGGGATGAGAGAGAATGCAAAAAATACAGATATTCATTTTTGTCAGTGTCTCAATTCCCACGTTATTTTAATATATAAAGAAGGAAAACAAAGAGTGCACTAAATTTTGCCTGTTAATGTTTTGGTTGAAGTTCAAGTGTTAAACAAGTGTGATGAGAGCACAAAATAACCACAAAAGAGCAGAAATATCACTTTGTTTTGATGATTACACTAGACCTTTCTGTCTCTTTTTAAGGTCATTCTAATTTATTTTTTAAAAGTCGAGATACTCCAAAACAAAAATTGCTGTATTATCAATTTTTCAATATTCTTCCCACTTCTATTATGAGAATCCATCATAAATGTGCCACTGCTGACGTTCAAGCATCGCACAAAAAGTACAAATGCATCACATTTATTACACTGCAAGTTTGATTTGTTTTAGCCTTTTTTAATGCTTTTTATATACTGTAAAAATCTAACAAAGTACTTCTAGTGTTACATTTTAAATCGAAGCAAAGAGTGACACATTCTGTCCGATAATGGCATTAAATGAATTATTCGATTAAGGATCGTCTTTGCCATCATGGCCTGAAACCTGTGGGAAACACTGTCATTCAAGTTCATATTTCAGTCTCGTCTCAAATACTGAAGCCCCTGGACATGCTTCAAATGTGCACCGTGAACTGAGCTCTGGTTTCAAACATCAATTGCAAATCTGAGCACAATAGTAGTTAGAAAAACCACACTTTTAAATTTTCAGCCCTTATGAATTTGACTCGACTCCTCCAGAAAGTAATTCATACTTTGTGACATATCAAAAGACAAAGGATAAAAAACTGTTGGACTACATTAAATAGGAAACGCTCTAGATTAATTCTGTCTTGAATATTGTTCAGTTTAAACCTTGACCCGGCTGAAACTAAAACGAGCTCCTGCTGTTACTGAAATGATATTCTTTGTCGAGGACCGGCGCTCAAGTTTGTTGTAATTTATGCGGTGACATTATTTATAATAGCTGCTTATTAGTCATTACAGCGTTAAAGCATCATGTCATTAACAGAAATTAATTTAACGTGCAATGTAAACACAGCTGCAAGGCCATTACTCCAACAGCAGATTAAATGGAGAGCGTTCCTCTTAATGTTGGCACGCTTGACACATGGGAGCAAAGAAGGGTCGAAAATGTTCAAATTGGTTTTTCGAAATGGTTAATTGCTATCATTATCTTTTTAAATTCGAGAATGAATTCAGAACATTTAACATTTGTGTTCAGTAATATTTTTGTTGCTTTCCTTTCGCATTCACATTAGCGCAGCATCAGATTAGTAAACGGCCAGTCAAGGCGATACTTCCCAACAGAACATGGCAAAATTGCACCGAAAAAAAAAACAACGAACCGAAATCTCACCTAAATAATTCAAATGTGATTTTCTAATTGTGACTGTTTAAAATGCACTTGCCCTCACAGCTCTATACGCCTGTCCTCCCCTCCTGACCGTTTCTTCCCGCCCTGTCGTCTCTGTGCAGCCTCGTCTCCGGAGTGTCAGCTGCTGAAGCCCTTCATGCGGGGCCCCTGGGCTCTGGACCGCGCTCTGCACACGGCCCCGCGCTGCACTCGGCCCCGGACTCGTCTCGGTGCAGCTCAGTGAAATGGTGTCTCTGCCTGTGCTGATCAAACACTCTGTGACGACTCCGCTCATCACACAGTGAGTGAGGGTTAAAGGGGTTAAAGGGGTTAAAGGGGTTAAAGGGGTTAAAGGGGTTAAAGGGGTTAAAGGGGTTAAAGGGTTAAGGCGGTTAAAGGGGTTAAAGGGTTAAAGGGGTTAAGGGGGATGCACCGGAGAGCTCTGTGACTGTTAACGATACAAAAAATACTCACAAATAACACGAGAATTCATCCGAGTCTTGGGAATTCATCTTGTTGAACTCCAGATGTTTTGCGATGGGGCCAGGACCACCAGTGAACCAGAAGACACGTGGCGGCGCTTACTTACCTGTTGTAGCGAAAATACAGACTATCCTGTTTTGGATTCGGAAAACTTGTGGTCGGGAAAGGTGGTCTGTGCTTTTCTCTCGACTGGGGGCTTAACCACAGTGTGATTTCTCCGCTTGTTTCGCTGTTGTGACGCTTTGACCAATCAGCTTCAAGCATTTGCCGTGAGGTTCCGCCTTTTCCTGATCACTTTCCGGGTTGTGAAATGTGTGCTACAGTTCAGTCTGGTGTGAGCAAGGTTAGTTCTATGTTCCCGAGACATTTAACTTGGCTATTTCCATGGAGATAAGTAGAAAACGCCAGATCTGTGGAGAGGAGACTTCGCCCACGGTAAGAATGTGCCTTTTTGAGCCATAAAAACACCTATGTAAATAAGATAAATGTAGGATCTGTAAGCTAAATGCCTCACTGTGGAACATTCCAGGCAAAGCTACATCATCTTATTATTTTTATTTTTAGTCTAAATTTAGACTAAATCCATCATAGTTTTAGTCGACCATAAAACATATATTTATACAAATATTTATTAAAGATGGAGTTATTTGAATATTATTTGAGATGTTTCCTCTGCTGGGACTGAAAAGTGGAACGTTGCATTTGGTTTTTATCATTGTCATTTTAACCATAGTTTGAGTCTTTATGACTTTATGATGACTTTTTATTTAGTTTTAGTCAGTAAAAATAAGAAACGATGACAAAAGTATTAGTTCACTAAAGGAACACTGGCACCAAGTTGAACTTTCCCGATGCCTCACAGAAGGTCTTTGTGGACACTAAACAAGTTAATATTGCTCCAACTCTTTGATGGTTTGCAGCTTTCAAAATGAATTGACATTGTTTTGAGAGGTTTATTTGATCCATAAAACAACTCGATTATTGTGGTCAATGACTATGATTTTAAAAAGAGCTGTTTTTCACTGTCCAAAACATAATATACATTTGTGTTCTGTCTGTGGTTGACAGTAGTTTGAAAACATTGTGCGTAGATGTGCATTCAGTGAGTGCCTGGAGCTGAAAGAAAAGTTTTCAGTTTAGAAATGTATAAGAAATGTGCTGTTTCACAGCGTTTACCAGAGTCTCATCCACAAAAATAAATGTAGCTTTTAAGAGAAAGTGCCGGTGTCAGGCTTTCACAGAAACCCTGTCATTTTTCTGCCACTTCAGCCACACTTCAGCGTCTAATGTATAGCGCTGAAATCATTTAAATTCCTATTACCTTCAACATCTGTAGAGTATTTTCTTTAAAGGAATCTCTGTATCTCTGCTCACTGTGCACTTTGGCTTTTGTGAACACGGAAATTGCTTTTGCATTTCTTTTCACACAAATATGTACTATTTACCATTTCAGTTCATACTTCTGAGCTCTTTATTTACATACATTAACTGCCGCCGTGGGATATAGTAGAAATATCTGGAAGAAAGCATTTTTAGCGTTGGGAAAACGCTGTCATGGAACTAATAGTGCAGTTCATATCCAGCGCTTTCAAAATGATGAAAAAGTAGGACTGATGCCATTGAGATGAATCATTTTAACCAAAACATCGTGTGAATAGGAAAGAGTCCTCAAAATGGTGCATATAGCGGGAAGCTTACGTTCTTAAAAAATGCAACTTCATCAATTTATGACCCCAGGTTTTGATCAAATGTGCCGAAATGACATCAATCAATCAATCAATCGATCGATCATGTATTTATCCCACGGCACGTTGAGAAATTAGAATAAAGGAAAATTCAGCGCAGTAAACAAGGGCTGCTCCGGGCTGCTCCGGGCTGTTCCGGGCTCTTCCGGGCTCTTCCGGGCTCTTCCGGGCTCTTCCGGGCTCTTCCGGGCTCTTCCGGGCTCTTCCGGGCTGTAGCTCCTGTGCCATCTCAGTTTGAGGTGAGTAACATTCCTCAGGACAAACGTGTCCCTCCTCCTGCAGCAAGGGGGACTCTGGAGACACAACAGGAACGCCCTCTTTCTTCTGGGTCTCTCTTGAACTCGGCTTCTTTTCTCCCTTTGTCGTCGGTTTGGTGCTGAGAGGAGATGGGCCGTTCCCCTCAAGCGGAAGACCTTCGTGCAGGTTTTCTGCTGCACTCGTGGGACAGCGGGACTCGGCTCCATGCACAAACAAACTGCTCAGTTCTCTCATTTCAACAATTATTTATTTATTCATTTAACCAGGTTCAGCCCACTGAGATGGTCTGACCTCATGAAGCTCCTTAACTGGTTAAAATCCCGAACGTTATGTTAAAAATCATACCATCATATCGAAACCATTTAAAAAGCAAAACATAAATGACACACCAGTGTACCAGTCCGCCAACTGCAAGATATTAAGATTATGAACATGAAGTTAAATGGTAATAATAATAAATAAAATTGTAACGTTTTCCCAAGTTCCAACAAAAATATATGCGACGGACTGAAATCCTAATATGGTTAAACATTCCTGTCTGTATGATGTTCAGATTGTACTTTTATCCCCGTCTCTCTCCTCTTTTTTTCTACGTCATGTTCAAACTAGGACTAACAGTATGTATGTTTTGTTGTTTTGCGTTCTCATAACAACACAATATTCTCCTTTCCCGGCTGTCCAATGTGTCAAACGTCAGACGAAAAGGTTTATGAATATATATGGTTGTAGATGCAGAGAAGTGCAGTTCCATTTCTCCCTTGAGTTGTTGTTTTAACCTTGTTTCCTCGGCAGCGTGTCCCTGGTGAACAAGGCGGTGGTGGACTTCTTCCTCGTGGAGCTCGGCGTGGAGAGGCATTTCGAGGCGCTGCGCCACTTTCTTCTGATGGAGGACGGAGAGTTCGCTCAGTCCCTCAGCGATCTGCTCTTTGAAAAGGTGGACCAAAAACCTTCCAATATGTATTCAGCGTGATTAGGAGTATATTATTCCCATTGATCTGATGTGTTTTTCAAATTCAAGTCCGAGTCCAGTATTATCCCTAGATTACTAACTTGAAGTCTGGAGGTGACTGCTGACTTATATAGTAAGCAGAAAATCTCGATAATATTGAAAGTACTTCATAACACGGACACTATAATCCCACTCAACCCTTTTCTAAATGTATATTGTATATCAGGGCTATTCAACATGAGGCCCGGGGGCCAAATCAGGCCCGCCAAGCAATTTAATCTGGCCCACAATCCTTCCTCCAATTAGATTTTTTTTTTAAATAAAAAAAAAAAATCTTGTTTACTGGTTTAGCACTCGATTAGACCTGGTTTGGTCTTGGTTCGGGCCTGGCTGGTACTTAACTCGATTCTGGTTCAGTTCTGAATGGGCTATTTTGCAAAGCACTGTTGGTAAAGTATTGTCATACCTCACATACATCTAATCTAGCAGTAGTTATTTTATTGTATTAACTTAATTTATTGAAATTGTGCGACCCAAAATGTTGTTACAGTAGTGTGGTGTTGTGCACCTCCGGCCCGGAGACCTTGGCCCGCCAAAAAATCTGGCCCTCTAGAAAATAAAGTTGAATAGCCCTGATGTATAAGTATAAGTATAGCTAAAAACACAAGATACAACGGCAAAGATTTGAGTAGTTGGTTAGTATCCATAAACATCTCGGATCTTATCACCACACAAAAAAATTCCCTCTAGTGCAACAAAGATGTTCAGACATTAAATATGGAGCCGCAGTTAGTATTATTATTGTTTTCAGCTATAATTTATGAAAGGATAAGTCGATATAGTAATATTTGCGACTCTTTATCTGTGAAGACGATGACTTCAGTCTGAGTTTAGCTGGAGAAAGTGGTTTTACATCCACTCTCTGGTCTGTTAATCCACTTGGCAAAGAATGACGTGCATTTCAGAACACTTGTAATGGTCAAAATGTGAGTTTTGGTACGTTTTGACATGCTTTTTCTTAGCATCTCGACAACAATATTCAGACGATATTATGTCAATCCAACAGAAATGTGCTAAAACATGTCTTATATTTGAGGCTTATTATCAGACAAATGTGAAATGTCTGTCAAATGAATCACAAAATTACATTCTTATTTGAACGTTTCCAACATAATCAGAATTAGAAAATGGTTTATTGCCATTGTCGGTGAATAAAAACAACATTCACAAACTAGGAACTTTCTTCAGTGATAAAGTGCAACATAAAACAACTGATATAATGGCAAAATATTATACAAAATTATAATAATATCAAGGCATGAATAAAGCATTTGATTAACTAAATAAACTTATACTAAATACTTTGACTGAATACGTACACAGAATTTAAGTTTTTTTATTTTGAATCAGCTTGTGTGTGACTCTAAACGCCACGCTCGACATTCAGCACGTTCACGGTGTCATCTATAGCTCCTCCCCTCGTCTCTCGCAGATGGGCAGCGGTCAGACGCCGGGCGAGCTCCTCACGCCTCTGGTGCTGAACTCCATCCTGAACAAAGCGCTCCAGTACAGTCTCCACGGCGACACGCCCCTGGCCCGCAACTTCACCTTCGCCCTGCGCTTCCTGCCCGAGACCTTCCACCCCCACGCGCCCGACTCGCTCAACTGCCTCGAGCTGCGCTACAAGGTGAGGGGCCGCCGCACGGAGCGGGCGTCGCCATCGTTTAGGCCGCAGCGGGCGATGAGAACTAAAAGAGGGGAATAATAATCATTGGGAGAAAAGAACAAGTCATTTTGGTTCAGTTTGTGAGCGGAAACCAACGCCAATCGATAAACGAAACGCGTTGTTGGGCATAAATAAAGTGACCGGAACCGGAACCAGATCTGTATTCCAGCTATTGTTTATTTCTAGTCGCGGTAGAAGAAGTATTTAATTGTGTTACTGAAGTAAAAGTACAGCTACAGGAGGAACAAAATGACTCATCGATTTTCTGTTTTGTTTTTATGTGATATTTTTGCTTTGTAGGTAAAAGTATTGAATTACCTGTTTAAAAAAAATGTACTTTCAGAGTAAAAAATGGTAAAAGTGCACCGGTATTTTAGATCTCTTAACCGGTCAAATGTTGTAGTCGTAATGCAGTCTGGATGAAGAATGTTCTACAATTTAATGACGTTATAATCTCTGACTCCATGGTTGTTTTTTCGTGTTTTTGAAAGAAATATCCGAAATTGAAAACCCACAAATGATAAAGCTTCTGATTATTTGCTCGCGAGGGGCTCCACAGACAATCTTATGGCGGGAAGTCCAATCCCACATTTGGAGTTGAATAATGACGCCGCTTTCTGAGGCTGTTTGTGGCAAAAAAAAAAGAGAAATAAAAGAGCGTCATTTTTGTTTGTTTGTGCCGTCTGAGAAGACCGTTGAACTGCGCGCCAGTGTTCGTTTCACGTGGCCCGGTAATGACCGAGATATGAACCATAAACCAGGCCATCACGGGACCTCCACCGTAGTCTTGGAGGCGTCTCTCGGAAAGCGACAAACCGGATCGGAAAAGACGTGGCCGGGTCGGAGGAGCAGCCGTTAGATCGACTCAACAGCTTTTTTTTTTTTTAGGTACAACGTCACCCTGAACGCGCTCACAAATAAACGCGCTCACAATAAACGCTTTGCCGCTGCAGCGGGCGAGGGGGAGGCACTTTCTACTACCATTTAGAACGGACGGAAACGTACAGACCCCTCAAATGTAGCGACGGAATGTGAGTGAAAACTGAACACTACAGAACACAAAACGACCAAAAGAAGAAAACAAGTAGACATCAACGAACTCCCTGATTGTTGGTGATGTTTGTGTCATCCATTCCTTTGTGATGGCCTTTTTCCTGCTCCAAAGGTATCCATTCATTGTGTCTGTGGCAGGAGTCTTGAGGCCCAAGTACAGAGTTCTAAAATTGAGTGGGATTGCGATGTCAAAAATATAATTCTGCGTTTTAAACAGAAATGTCGAACCTAATCGGCCATTTCTACACCTGTTTGGACGTACTGGAGAAATGGTGACGTGAATACCGCAGATGAAACGGAAGTCTTCATGAGCTCGTCTCGTCCCCGTTCTCCCAAAAGAAGGCGTGGCGCTTCGTTGAATCTGTTGCGAACCCGTTTCTCCCGCGCGTTTCCCTCGCGAGTGGCGGCTTTAGCGTGACACGCTGTCGCGCTTTGGCAAAGTGTTGGCGCTCTGGGGTATTCAGCTCATCAGACGCCTAAATGAGCGATCCTCGGATTGATCGGCGCCCGCTCTGTGGGACGGCGCGCTCGGTGACGCCCCCGACTCCTCTCGCCCTCTGCGGTTCTTCCCACGTCTTACTTTACGGCTACATTTCCACCAGTCTTTTTTAAAAACGGTTTATCTTTGGCCAATTCACACCAAGTATCTGAGTAGAGAAGTCAACGTTCGATCGATTTTTATTGTTCAGGAGGAACTGTGGTTTTGGGTTTTAATAGTTGGATTCTGTTCAAGGTTGACTTTTGAAACACGTCCAGGAGCATCAACATTTGAAAGAAAACTCAACCGTGAACGGCAAATCGAACAAAACGTCCTTCGAATCTTTGTCCAGGTCTAAACCGCAGAGTCGGCAGGTTTTATGGGTGGAAAAAACGTAATATTTATCTTGATTTTAGTATATTTTTACCATCTTAAAGTAAGGTTTGCCAATGGAACAAGTAGAGATTTTACACTCGCTCCGTTGTCAAATGTTATTTTAAGACAACAATCGAGATAAATAAACTTGAGCAATTATACACACATTATCTTATTGAAATAGTTGTGAGTCACTGATTGCGACCGCTCAGATTGAGAGGTCGTGCAGCTCGAGCGTAACGACTGTGTGGTTATATAGTTATGCGTGTTGTAATATAGTATATGTAATGTAATAACTGCAATTACCTGGCCTGTCCACACGAAACAGAAATATTGAAGTGACATAAGGATTTTTTTGTATGATGAATATGACAGAAGGCATGAGTTATCCTGGGTTTTGGGAGTGAATTGTGACATGATTCAGCCTTTTTACTTTACAAATATACAATTGGGCAGTACTTTTCTTGTCTTAGTGCAGTTAAGGTGAAAGATTATTCGTTTAACTGTGATTATTCAGGTCACAATTTACAGTAAGCAGAAGAACTAGCAAGAACTACTCATTTCAATTCCATCTTTACTCCAGAAAAGTACATGTAAAAGTGTATATGGCAGTTTATATCACAATAACTTTACTTTAGCATTCAGGAAGTTTGATAAAACCACGCACTGTTGGAACAGAAGTCGGTGAGAATGAAAGAAAATGGAGGATTTCACTTTTGTTTCTGTGTCATCGATCGTTATCACTAGGGATATCACATTTTAGTGTTACGATTATAGTGAGGGAAAAAAAATCACGATTTAACCACGAGATTAAGTCTATTTTTTGGGCTGTGCATTGAACAAAATATACTGAATTTAGCTTCTAAAATTGTCACAATTATTATTATGTTTTGGTTCTCACGATTATATTGTGACGATTATCGATTAACCTAATAATCTTGACGTCCCTAGTCACAACGTGATGTTTCCTCTCACAAAAATCCTAACTCTAAAATGTGATATCGTGGAAGGGGGGGTTTTGAGGGCTTTTGCTGATTCCACACCCCTTTCAGTCGACGATAAAAGATAATCGTATCGTGATAATCATCGTCAGGACTGTACAGAGGTTTTATTACATCAAAATGTCAGAAAAGGATAAACCATTTCTGACTTCCAGCGTTTATTCGTAAATAATCTCTCTTTAGAAGCCGTCAGTAATGGATGACGTGTTTTTAAAAAGTAAAAATAATTGGAGTTGGGCCAATCTCGAACAGTCGACTGCCAAAACTAATCGTGTGAGACGATTACGTTATTCTACTTTTGCTCGTGAAACCGTAACTTTGCTCTTCTGGCTCAGCGTGTCGTTGCTGTTCCGGCGTCAACGCTTGCAGCCCCCTCTCGCCTCGCTCTGTCGACGCCGTCACGTTCACACATCTGCTCCCACCCGTCAATTGTCTTTACCTGTTTGTTTCAGACCTCCTCGAACTGTTGTTTTTCTTGCGTACACAGCTCTTGATTTGTGTCTGTATTCGGTTCCGAGTTGTTGATACCGAACGTGTCATGCGCGATTTTGATACCAAGGAAAAGAAGAGTGGTGGGAATTTAAAAAAAAGAAAGTGTATAACAAGATTGTTCTCCACTGGGACGAGACATGTTGTTGTATTTATCTTGCAATATCTTTATTTTCCATCAAGTTAAAGAAATAAATACATTGTTGTAATTAAACATGGGCGATATTGACATAAATGAATATATATATTGATATTTTTTTGCACGATTCTTTGTCAATCCAACAGAAATTTGTGTTAAAACATGTCTTTAAATGTATTAATTGAGGTTTAATTATCATTATCTGTCAAATGAATCGCAAAAGTGCAGAAATATCACCTTTATGTCTTTTTATTTCAAAGTTTACAACACACATTTTTATTTTCAATCTGCTCTTTTTGCAGCACTTTTTACTATAAACGATAAACTCGATGTTCAAATGTTGCATATTTTCAACACGACGTTCAGGATATGATGTACATCTCCTCTTGTGCTTCAGGTGGACTGGCCTCTGAACATCATCATCACCGACAGCTGCATGAGCAAATACAACCGGCTCTTCTCGTTCCTGCTGCAGCTCAAGCACATGGTCTGGAGCCTCCGCGACGTCTGGTTCCACCTCAAACGCACAGGTGAGCGACACCTTGTGGGTCAGTCAGGGCTGTGCGGTCGGTCCAGCAGTGGTAAACTCAGGCTTATCACCAATCGAAAGGTCTGTGAGTGTGTGGTTACAAGCAGAGGAAGAAATGTGATTATTATGATTATTATGAATATTATGATTATTATGATTTTTCTGATTATTCATATTTTTAGTATTATTATCATTTTTATTATTTTATATATTATTGTAGGAAAAGATTCAGTTGTAGTCATCTGGACTCTCTTTTAGAAAAACGATAAGTTTCGACTCTCATCCAAGAGTCATTCTCAATCTGTGAAACAAGTCTGAGAACTCCTGTTTATATCCTACTCTGTGCAAGCCCTGCCCACAGGGCGGGACCTACTGATAATGGCCCATTGAAACTTAACTGGGATGGGCCATCTACGTCCTATTGTTCCCTGACTTTTGGCTCCCTCTCCTTGAGTGCTTGTTTAGCATCAGAATAACTTTTTTATTATGATGATTTTTTTATATTCATATTTTTATTATTATTATTATTATTATTATGTTTAATAATATATGGTATTCATATTTTTGTTTTTATTATGATTATTAGTACGTTGTCTTGCCTTCCTAAACGTAATCTTTGCCTGGAATGTTCCACAGTATGGCATTCAATCTTGCATTTATTTAATGCAATAATAAGAATTCTCTGAAAACCCTGATGCGTAAAGTTGTGAGTTTTTGGACCGGACCGTTTCTTTGTCCAAGTTGTCTTTAAATAGATCGCGGAAACAAGTTAAATTGATTAATTGCAACTAATCAATTATGAAAAAAAAAGAAGCAACTCATTATCTGGATTTTCTGGCGCGTAGACTTAAAAAAAAGTTTGTGATGTGCGGGTAGAAGAGGTTTTAGGGGTCAGATCAGATAATACATCCAAATTACGCACAAATGGAGTGTTTTGGATGAAAAACCTCTTTTGTAAATACACACTATTTAATATCTGCAAAAATAAATCTCTGACAAAAAGTTATTTACATTTAAGTCTATTTTTTGGACTATATATTGAACAAAAATACTTAGTTTTGCTTCCAAAATTGTCACAATTATTATTATGTTTTGGTTTTTACGATTATATTGTGACCTGAATAATCACGATTATCGATTCACCTTGACATACCTACAATTTTAATAGATTAATCGAAAGAATTATCGCTACGTTAATCATGGAAACGGGTACATTTAATGCCACTCTGCGGAACATGTGTCCGTGTGAGACGTAAATCCGCCTAAAAATGGCCGTTCGACACGTGACGACGTCAAGAGTTGAGGCCGAACGGAACGTCCACATCAGATTCTTGGAACGCCGCGAACACAATCAAGCCGTATTTATCCAAAACGCTCGTAGTAAAGTGCCCCCCGTGCCGGCGCTGAGGCAGTATTGATCTGCGAACGCCGTTGAGTTGAATACATTACACAAATACATGCGAATTACCCGCGGGACACGGGCGCCGGGACTAAAGGAACTCATTTTACAGAGTACCTGGGAAAACACTTATGAATATTTAATACACGCTGAACTTTAATTAAGTCAATAGTGGAGAAAATATGCACAGAAAATCACTTTATAAACCACGGGCTCGCACACACTCGATGCGTGAAACTTTATTTGTCCTCCAGGGGAACGTGTGTGGAGCAGTTGCGTTTGCAGAATAACTTAAACCATGTGGGGAATGCGTGCGTGAAGTGTGATATAAACAAGCCACGCTTCAAAAACGACAACCTTTTCTGGATTTGCACTGCGGCGTTCGGGTGGAAAGAAACAAAAAACAAAAAAACGCATACGAGAACCGAACCAGTAGACACGCGGTTATGTTCACTTTTACGCCAAAAATCGGACCGTTATCTGATTTCTGGCGCGTTAAGTCTGTTCAAACGTGGGTAATCTGATTTTGTTTCAGATTGTTCACACCTGTGCAGGTTTTGACAAAGAAAATAGTACAAAAATGTTATTCTAAAATGAATTGTACTGTAATTATCAGGGGTTATGTAATCATTCTAGTTGCCAGATTTTATATATTTTTTGCTCCATACACGTATAAACTCTGGCAACAACAACAAAATAGTCAGAAATGTGCAGTGTTAAAGTTGAATAAGAAGAGCTACACTATCAGTGCAAGACGCGAGCAGATGAAAAAAAGAAATACAAAAAAAAAGAATCAAACCTCTTTTTTTGACGCCTGACTGGAGCGTAGGCGCGGATCCCACTGAAGATGCATAAAAAGGATGCGGCGGTTGTTGTTTTTGTGCCGTTACCACCGGCGCCACGCGCTCCTGGGGCATTTATGCGTCGTTTGAAGGAGCCCTGGTACGGAAAGACTGTCAGTGTGCGCTTTCCCATGTACTTTTTGAAAAACGACACGGCGAATACAAGCCTGTTCAGTCAGTTATCTTCACTGCGGACCTGAAACGAGGGTCTTAACGTGCGCCGACAGCTTTGAACGGCTTTCCCCACTAGAAAAACACTAGAGCCGGCGCCGCGTTCAGACCAGCCGCCGGCGCAAAGCAGAACTAAGAGGTAACTCTGGCTCCCCCTGCAGCTCCCATGTGAAAATACAGAGTCAAAAAATGGACTTTATCATAATGAGACAGTATAATCACATACAAAACCTTGCACATTGCTAGATATAAAACAAATAAAAATAAAAAAAGGGCCAGGGTTTCTCAGGAGAGTTGTCTTCAGGTCGACGTTACAAGGCTGGGTTTTCCGCCCCGAGACAGCAGGGAGCGACGACGTACACTTCAAACGCCCCGGAAAAAACATATTTAACCGTCACAGTGACTCACACAGCCGTTCAATAAGGTGAAAATGTTACGTAGTTGTGCTTTAAACCCGAAGAGGACCGGTTGTATGCGATTGCGGTGAAAACTGGAGGAGGGCTGCGTCCGAACGAAGAGGCAAGAGTTTTAAAACGCGCTGAGCTTTGGTAATGACCTCAAACCGGGGCTAAACCGGGACTCGCTCCGACTAACTCCTCCCCCTCCCACCCCCCCCGCGCAGCGCTGGTGAAGGGCGCGGGCCGCTCGGTGCAGTTCCGGCAGCTGCAGTTGTACCGACACGAGATGCAGCACTTCGTGAAGGTGATCCAGGGATACATCGCCAACCAGATCCTGCAGGTGTCGTGGAGCGAGTTCGTCACCAAGCTGTCCTCCGCCAACGACCTGGACGCCATTCACCGCACGCACGCAGACTACCTCAACAGGGCCATCTTCAGGTGGGCAAAGGAACCGCACTAAGATGTGACGCTGCGTGTGGCGTTGCAGAAATAAAACGGGTTGTCCAACAATATTTATACCATGTTTATTTGAATGTACCGTAACATTTCTGAATATTTTTGTCATCATACACGTAAGACCACCTAAACAGTTCCATCTTCAGGTGGGGCAAAGAACTGCACTTTCCTCAGAATTTACACTTTTATTCATTGTTTCTTAAATTTGATTTGATTTGAATTCATTGCACTACGAATCGACATGGGAAAAAGTACGACCTAATAAAATGTTTTCATTTTTGGTCACTTGCCATTGAGGACGCAACTAATTATTTTAGCAGCAATAATTTGTTTGGATTAGTCTCGATCATTTCTATTGTACATTGAGACTTAAACATTCAAATATTATCAACAAAATACTGGAGAATATCAGAAAAAGTTAGATATTTTGTGACATTTTAATTTAATAATGTCACTGTTTTTGTTATTTTAAAAAAATAAAAAAACGTGGCATGTGATTTAAGAGTCTGTATAACGATCATCCAAATACGACTACGATTTATTCTTTACGTAACCGTCGCAGCTCTACTTGCCACACTTTTGTAATATGTCTCATCCATGTTCAAAACCGTGAACAACAGTTTGGAAAACACGGAGTAAAGACAACCAAAAAAAAAAAAAAAAGTCTATTCCCATATACACTCTCTTCAAGCCACGTGAGCTCCTAAAATGAGTGTCACGTCTCGTCAAAACTTAATTAGGATTCAACACAGGAGATTTCTGAAGCTGCTGAATAATTTAACCTCATTAGCAGAACGTGTCGGTATCAAACTCGTCTCTGTATCACTTCAGCTCGTCTTAAACGGCAGATCAAAGTCTTTTTTTCCCCTAAACGCCGCCTCTCGTTCGGTTCCCCAGGGGCTTGCTGACGGATAAGGCGGCGCCGGTTATGAATATCATCCACAGTATCTTCAGTCTGATATTGAAGTTCAGGGCCCAGCTGATCGCACTGCCCTGGGACAACCAGCAGGGGGAGGCGGTGCACCCCAGCTTCATCGCTATGCAGCAGTCCTACAACACCTTCAAGTACTACTCGCACTTCCTCTTCAAAGGTAAAGGGGGCGGGGAAACGTCAAATAGGAGTTTGGTTTTCTGTTTTTGTCTCCGGGGCGACTGTGGCTCAGTTTGTACTTTGTTCTTCATGTTTCTTTAACCGTTCGATTGGGAGCCCCTTGTGGTCAATACAAGTCTTTACAAACGGTTTAAACGCCGGCCCACCTCAACTCGGTCAGATGTGGTCACAGCCAATGAAAACTGGATCCGCGAACAAGTCATTTGTTCTTGAGAATTCATTGCTGTCGGACAATGTGTTCATGAGCGCGCAAGTACGGGCCCGCGACCTGACGGGCGGACCAGGGGGACCAGGATGTACGCAGCGGAAAAGCTCCAAGTGCAGCATTAAAGCCGTTTGGAAAATTAAAAAGACGATTAACACATATAATTAACGCAAACATTCACAATTTATTCACATTTTGAAAGCGCTGTATGTTATTGCTCGCTTTAGTGGGGAATTCATTGTGTTTTTGGTTTTCACTTTTACACCGGACGTGATTTGAGTTTACTTGACCTTCTGAAGCCCCGTGTTTACATCCGCGCATCGGCGAAATGTACAACAATCGCTGGCTAAACGCGGCTGAAGTTTTCCAAAACGCGCGCTCAATATTTGACCAATTCATGTGCTAGAAATGTGCCTGTAAAAAGACCATCAAATGAAACGCAAAAGTGCAGAAACATCACGTCACACCCTTGTTTTTTTACACTAATTTGTAATAATTTTAATAGACAACATACTCAATATTATAATTTCTTCAAAACAATAATACTTTTGGACGCGCCTCCGAGCACTTCTAAAGGCAAATATCCCACTTATTATCCAAAAACGTACAAGAAATATCTACCTTTTTTGTTGAAAGTGATAATTGTTCATCCGTATTGTGAGATTAGAGCGTGTTGTGTGTTTGTCCTCTCAGTGGTGACGAAGCTGGTGAACCGAGGCTACCAACCGCATCTGGAAGACTTCCTCCTGCGCATCAACTTCAACAACTACTACAAAGACTCCTGAAAAGTCTCAAAAGCAAGATTTAAAAAAACAAGGTCTGACATTGATGTTTTACAACTCTTCTAAGATGAATGGATCACATTTAAATAAATCGATTATATTTAAAGTTGTTGTCTTCAAACGCCATCAAAATGATATTTTTACAACGACCAGGCCATTTACGCTGCCTTTGTGTGACATTTTGTGTAAATATTATGGGTTTTTTCCTTCTCTTTATAAGTTTGGATGCCTGGGAGAGCGGTTACTAGGCAACGTCACGACAAATTAAAGAAAAAAAACTGCAATTTGTCCTAAAATAAATGCATTTTTAGGTATTCTTCAACGTTATAATTCTGTTTTGAGGTTCTACGTAACGATTAATTCAAGAAAATATCCAGAAAAAGCAAACGAGTCATTGTATTGTAATAAAGTGAAAATGAATGCACCTACAGTTCATAAAGACCCTATAAAGCCCTTTTATGACTGTCGTCAGGGGGAGATAAGAATGAGACGGTACACGAGACAAGAATGAAAACAAGATTTTAATTGAGATTTTAGAAAATGACAAGACTTGGTGAAGTGCAATGCTTTGTTAGGTAGTGTCTCCTTCAACTTAAAACTCGGGATGAGCGTTCGGTACATACATATATTTTACAGTACACAGTCAGTATGCATAAGTACCAAAGCGTTCATTAATCTGACCATGCAGTTTTGGCGAAAAAAGTACAATAAAAAAATAAAACAAAACTATTTAGTGTTGAGATTCTGAGTTCAGCAGCATCAAACAGAATGGAAAAACGAGTTTAAAAGTATTAAATTCAAAGTAGAAGTGCAAAGTAGCGGCCCAAGAAACAACTTGAGTGGGGGAAAAGTACTCGGGGGAAACTATGACTCAAGTAGAAGTAATTGTTGGACGTGAAATCTGATCAAATATTGCACAAAGTCTGGTATTTGGAAAGGCTCGACTACAAGAATTACAAAAACAAAATCTTATCAGAAGGAACAGTGCGGCGTCTTAAAACCATTTCCGTCGTGCAATTTCTTTAAAAAGTAACGGAGGTAAGCGTACTTGAGTACTTTGGATAAATGGAAGAAAATATAATGTTAAGCAGCTTTTTTGTTTCTTCGTTTTAATACAGAGCTTTTGCGTTTATGTAAAGTGGTCGTACTTTTTAAAGAAGTTTTCTGTGTAGTATTTACTTTGAAGTGACAGTTTTCTTGCACCTTCCCTTCAGACACGATTCATCTGAGTAACTTTTGTATCGTTTATTGTTTTAGTTTGGATGTAAAATGTGTTTAAAAATCCGATGTATGTAACTTTTTCTTGAGTAATAATCAGGATTGCAACTCGAGTGAAAGTATATATACTCGAGTAAGCGTAACGTTTAAAATAATGTCAATTCGACTACAAATGCGTGCTGCGTTTTTACTACAACCCGCGGCTTAAAAAACAAAAGTGCATTCCTCTTTTGGAGTGTTTTTAAAATGATGAAACGGGAAAACTCATTAAACTTGGAAGAGAAAAACAAAATAAACGCAGGATATTTACAGAAGCTACTGAGCGCACGTCTTCGTTTGAACATCAGGGCGGCGCTACAACGTGCACGGGGCGATTAGCACGAGACGTGATGTTCTTGTGGCGGCACGATTAAATGTCAGTTAAATGTGACCGAGATGAGAGTTCCATCGCCCCTGGTGGTCAAAAAAAAAAAAAGGTGCACTGCGCAACGTCTCCGCGATAACGTTGCTTTGGCCAGAATGTTCCGCAGTGTGGCATTAAGCGGCTCTGCTCTCCGGAGAAACGGGCAGGGGACGCCACGAGGTCGAGGTTTTTCCAAGTTTAAAAAAAAAAAAAAAAAAAAAGGTGATTAAAAACTCCTGCGCATGAATAAATGCCATGGAAACGAGCAGGCGGAAAAGTTACACGGTGCACCTTTAACTTAGAGAGTCACTGACACCCCTAAACAAAACTGAACTTTCGGAAAGACAAAATAAAGTTAAATGTGACAAAAACAGCCAGATTAAAAATTACGACAAATTAAAAAGTCGTAATTTTGCTTCGAAAATTGTCCCGATTTATTATTTTTTAGTTCTGTTTTTTTATTGTTGCCAATGTTACAGTTGCGTCCAGTTGAAATTGTGAGACGCCAATAATTCAATGACTCTCGAACTTTTTGGTTGTTTACTTCATTTCCATAAACTAGAAAACTTGAGACGACGCCGCCGCCGCCCTACGTTTGCAGTGGTTCCTTCACATGCGTTACAGAAAAACTGAGTAAAAATGGTCCGGGCAAGGTCTAAACCAGGACCAAACCAGGTCTAAACCAGGTCTAAACCAGGTCTAAACCAGGTCTCTGCAATCAGAACAGCACCAGGATCGAATGACTTCCTGCATAGCCATAGCAAAAAAAGAACAGACTATTAAGATTACGCATAAACTCTTAACTTAAAACGACTGTAAACCTAAAGTTAAGCAAACAAAAAAACATCTTAAGACTATTAACATTATTAATTACATCTGTGCCGATTTACTTTCCAAACGAGACCAAAACAAACCCACCCAGCAGTGCTACAAAATGGCCGCCGAAACGCAGCTCCAATGACAGCGATTCTCAAACTTTACGATTCAATTTGCAGAGTTAAACCAAGTCTTTATTCGGTTTTAAACATTCGGTTCTTAATCTGTTGCGTTCATGTTTAGAGTTCGACGTTCCGGACACAAACGGAGCAGAGGATCCACGTTTAACCTCGACGTTTACTGTAAAGAAATGTTTGATATTGAATTGTTTTTCCTCGGTGCGTTGGCGTCGACAGAAAAGAGGTTGAACTTCAGAGCTCGGCGATCGGGAGGAAAAACGAACGAAAAACGAACCATAAAAACAGTCAATTCTACCGCTGTCAGATTAGACGTTTACGGTTAAATTCTTTATCATTTCCATGAAACAAAAACTGGCGCAAAGCTCAACGTCTTCTCTGTCAGCGCGGGTGAACAACGAGTGACATCATTTTGTCACAGTAGCTTCAGAAAGCGGCGGAACTATTCAATTGGACGGACTTTAAGGCTCGGGATGAACGTGACGAGTTTGTGGAAGAAAGAAATGAGGAATAACGATAAAAGTTCAACATTTGTGGATCAAACATTTGGATATTTCGTTCAAAAACAGCACATTTTCCACGGAGTTACATCGATTACTGCCTTCCATCTGATATTGCGTCGCGGTCAAACTCTTAAAACGTGAATGCAACCGGTTTTTAATATGGACTGAATCAGGTTTGGGTCCAAGCAGCGGTCCGGACTTGGAGAACCGCTGCCACAAGAGAAGCTTTTGGTCATTTAAATGTTGATTTCATTGCACAGGATCGGGAAAGCGCAGCCTTCTAACGCAGATGTTCGAGTACCGAGGCGAGGGCTGGAGGTTACCCAGAGGACGCGCTCTCTCCTTGGAGCCTTGGACTGGTTTGGATCTTGGTCTTTGGTCTCGGGTGTAGACCAGGACTAGGCCTCAGATTCCAGGTCTTCTTGAGCGGCCCCCTCCGGCTCTTCGGCCTCCGATTCCAGTAACAGGAACTTCCCGTCGTTTGTTAAAGGCATGTTCTTCAAGAGCTGGGCCAGAGCGTCCGGGTCCTGAAAGGTCAACAAAGGAAGAAGTTTTATTCAGGCAATTACAGCAGAGCATGATTTAATATAACGACGGAAAAATATTTGTCTAAAAATGTTCCAACAACAAAATCAGCTGAAAACCATCATTTTATTTATATTAAAACGTTTTAAATGTGTGTTTTGGACTGAAAACAACCACGTTACGAGACATTATCACATGCATGTCGCCGATTAGCTTTCAGTGTGCCTTTTTAAACTCTCAAAATGTATTTAAAAAAAACTTTCAAATTCTCAAAAAGTCTGTGGTAAATTTACGGGATTTCAAAGTGAATAAGTGAAATTGCCATAAAACTTTCCGTAAACTTAAAAAAATATTTCTATTGATCGTTCAACTGCAGAATGAAGACTTTGACGTGTATAAGTCATTACTTTGTGGTTTATAAACTGTTTACATTTACTTATATATTTTGAAGAACTCGCAATCCATTTTATTTGTATTATTTTAAAGTAGGTGGTGAAAATGTAACGGGAATTGTACTTCCAGAACCAGATGCCCTGCCAGTGTTGGTGTAATAATTACGTTTGACTTTACTGATTCCACCTGTCCAGACATCTTACATCATTATTAGTGATGACCAAACGCCCCCTAGTGGTTTATTTTATGTTAACCCTGTGGCTCTGAGGAGTGACTTTTTAAACTCCTCCATTTTGTTTGTAGCGCTGCAACTAACGATGAATCCATTGTACACTGAGACCTTATCAACCAAACACAGGTGAAATATTGTGACCGGAAGCTTCTAGATTAGGAATATTTACAAATAAAGTGAACATTTCTTCTTTTTAGACATTTCTGTGTGCGTTTTAGCCCATATAACGACGATCGAAACACGACTACAATTAGTTTTTACAGTCGACTAGTCACGATCTGTTGTTTTCGTTTATATTTTGACACCGAACTGTACAGATTGTATATTTTTTCGGTTTGGTTTTTTGACAGTATTTGTTCTCAGGTGGTCTAGTGCACGACAAGTACAACGCACATATTTGCGCAGCTTTTCGTCCCAAATGTCAAACCAATGTATACAAAACGAGGCATTCCCCAAAACGGCAAACATTTCCTCACCTTCTTTGCTTCTGTAATTTCCTTTGCCAAATTAATGGTGAAGCACACCTGTCGATCGAAAGGAAACACGTCATTGGGACGCTCGCCGCAGAATCGTGCTTCACTTCTTATTTAAAAAAAACGCCTTGGTGTGCACCTTCTCTCCCTCGGTGTTGCTCTCAAAGATGTAGGCGCTGAACGCGGGCCGGCCCTCGCCCTCGCCCTCGTCCTCGCCCCAGTCCCTGCCCTCCACCACGAACCCCATGAGCCGGCCGTTCTCCTGGTGCGCCGCGAACTGGCTCACGTCGCCGAGCTGGAACTGGAGACGACACAAAACGGAGCGGGGTTAAAGAACGCGTCGCCCGCTGCTTCTACAGGTTGACTTGACGACGGTGAGATACTTACGGTGATTTTATTCACTTGTGTCTGGGGGTCGATTAATCTGAGGGGAAACATAAAGTCGAACCGTGTGTTTAAAACAGAGGCGTTAGTTTGCTGATCCACCGAGGAAAGCAGCAGGTGTAAATAAGAGGATTGTATTGTAAAAGCAGCTCTTAGGGTCAAAATGAGACTGCTGTGTGCTGGCTGCATCTAATTATAAAGCTAATTTGGAAAGCTTTTTGGTCACCTTGAGTGTTGTAAAAGGGCTCTATTGATAAAGGTTGATTGATTAGCATTACAGTGATGCAAAAGTCCAATGGAGAAAATAAAAAAGACGCAAAAAAAAGTTTTTTTACTATTTTGATACGGTAAAAATCAGGTACAGCACCTTTAAAACAGAAACGTATCCTTAGTTTTAGATTAAGTAATAGGTTAAAAAGCTGCTTGTTTCAATTGCTCCAGAACAGATTGATTATAAAAGCAGCTCTTAGGGTCAAAATGAGACCGTGTGTGCTGTCTGCATCAAAAATATCAACGCAACACTTTTTTTTTTTTGGAAGTAATTCTTCATGAGCTGAACTAAAAGGTATGGGTTAATTATGTAGACATTTGTATCAACATCGCCCACTCGTAGCTACGATTAGTTATTATTATTAGTTATTATTCAGACTGCGACTAAACATAACGGCAAAATCTCAAATGTTCTTTCATTCCCGTGGTCCCATGTTATATTTTCTCAAGTTTGTGACCGATTTTACAAAATGTAGCTTTCTGAAAGAAAAAATAAAGTTAAATGTGACAAAAACAACCAGATAGACCTAAATGTTAAAAACTTAATTTTATTTTTTAACTGTATATGGAACAAAAAAAGACTTAATTTTGCTTCTAAAATTGTCACGAATCTTGTTTTTTGGTTCTTACGGTGATATTGCGACCTGAATAATCACGTTTATCAATGAAATTAATAATCTTGTCATCAAGTGTCAAATCCATGACAAACACATACACGAATCACTCAAAAAACACATTAGTTTACGCTTATGATGAAGCCAAATCATAATATCATTTAAAAGCTTTTACTTAACATGCCAAGCCTTTGTTTTGGCCCAAATCCAAACATTTCTTAAAAAAGCTCGTGCGCCCTCTTTACCTGATGTCGTTGCTGGTGACCATGAGGTGCGACTCGGTGGTCCTGAAGATGTTGTGGATGGCGCGGGCGGCGAGCACCTGCCGCATGGCCTCGTAGATCACTTCCTGGTTGTTCCCGCAGCGCACCGCCATCGAGCCCAAGAAGCGCACCTCGAAAACCTGCTGCAGCAACGAGTCTGCGGACAGGAAACGGGCGAGATATACATAATGTGACGCCCAAATACGATTCAACTTAAAACATTTATATCTGTATTTCCTTGGACTATCCTGGCACTATATTTATGTCAATCCAACAGAAATGTGATATAATCTGTCTTCAAACAGATTAGCTGAGATTGAATTATCGGTCAAATTAATCATAATAGTGCATAAATATTAACCTATACCCTTAAATCTTCAAGTAAATTATCATTTATTCAAGTAAAAAGTATGATTTGACAAAACTGCTCCAAGTAAACTTTGGTTTGTAGTACTAAAATAAGTTTAGTAGCATTGCAGTAAAAGTAGTAGGAGTAGAGGTAGTAGTAGTTTCTTCTTGTTGCTTTTAGTAATTTGAGTACAACGTGAAAGACGATCACAATACTTGATCCTTAAAAATTGGCTTTTAGATTAATTAAAGCAGAACTAAGTAACATTTTGACCTTTGTGAGATGCTGTAATTGTTCAATATGTATTTTTTGGGGCGTTTGAAGTGTTCACCGTCGCCCCCTGCGGTCGCTGGACGGAAAACCAGCCTTTGCAACATTTGCCGAAGACAACTCTCCTGAGAAACCCTGAACCTTTTTTATATTTAGCAATGTGAAATATTTTGTATGTGATTATACTGTTTTATTATGATAAAGAAAAAAAAAAAACTGAGCAAAAAATAAATAAATACGATTTTGAGTCTGTTCTTTGATAGTGTATTTTCACACGGGAGCAGCAGGGGGAGCTCTTATCACTAGAGTTACTAAGTTCTGCTTTATCTTTTGGCTCCAATAAAATCCTTACTATAAAAAAAACAGTCAAACACAGTAAAAAAACAACTCACCAATGAATAATAAAAGCAATAAAATGCCACTGGGATGATTCGTTTAAAAAATCGAATCGTGGCAAAGCACTGAATGCATCAGTCATTTTATCATAATGAGTTCAATAATTACCATCGCTCTCTGACAAACACTCGTCGCCCGTTTCTCCAAAAGGATTGGTGCGTCTGTCAGAAAGAAACACAGACGAGACAAAACAATTAACCTCCTGCTACGAAGCGTTAGCAAACATCCTCCGCCTGAAATGAGTCTCATTTCAGCCCCATCAAAGTGACACGCCCCGTCGACCCTCGCAAACGACTGAATCTGATGTCGGAACTTGGACCAGAGGCTGAAAGGTGCACTATGTAACTTTTCTGGTGGACGGTGGAGGGAAAATGTCATTGTTTTTCATAATTTATTTCTCCAATTACAGCTGCTTCTATCGCCACAAATAGCTCGTTTTGTGGCGTGACAAAACAACTTTAAAAGAGCATTATGTAGCTCTTCTGATGGGGTTTGCCGCTTGCTTGTCTCTATGTTAATAATTTGCCTGAAATGTTCCACAGTATGGCATTAAACTTATCTGTTGTGGTGGGGTTTTTTTTGCTAAAGAAAATAAATAATTATCTTCTTTAATAAACATCTAAGGGTGCGGTCACACTTGCACCACATTTAAACTAGAACTAATCCCAGAACTAAACCAGGACTAGACCTGGACGAGAGAACGAGAACAGGACAGAAAGGACGAGACAGGACGAGAACAGGACGAGAACAGGACGAGAACAGGACGAGAACAGGACGAGAACAGGACGAGAACAGGACGAGAACGAGGACGAGAACATGCGACGAGGAACAGGACGAGGATGCGACGAGAACACGAACAGAACACGAACAGAACAGACGAACAGAACTGTACGAGAATACGATGAGAACAGGACTAGAACACAACGAGAACGCGACCAGAACCTGACGAGAACCCGACTAGAACACGACGAGAACCGAACCAGAACACGACCAGAACACTACTAGTGTGAATGCTTCCTTAGTGTCGGTCGGGTCGCCTCTCCACAGATCAGACTTGTGGCATTTCCCGAAGTTGCAGATTTGTATTTACAACGTTTGTGTTGGACCTGGAGTCTGCGTCACTCGTGTTTTTGCCGCACCTTCCTCCTCGGTTCTGGTCCATGAACTCGGAGGCGGGCAGCGTGATGTCAAACTGGATGGGCGTCCCAGGAGCGATGAGGTCCTCGGGCTCAGGAGCAGACTTCTGAGATCCTCCGCTGACGTGGACTCCTCCTGGTTTAGCTCTGCACGGCAACAAGGCGTTACAAGGAGAAATACAAATAATAATAATGAAAAAGATAAGAAAATCAGAAGAAACCAACATTTTACTGTAAAAGAAACGCAGACTCTGGACTTTAGACGCACAACTGGATAAACTTCAATTCAAAACCATTAAATATTTGTTTTATTTTTCCAGTAAATAAAAATAACATGATTAAATAATGAAACAATGCCTTGGATTTATACAGCGCCTTTACCTGTACTCAAGGTGCTTTATAATGCAGTATTCATTCCCTCCATACTCTGGAAAGTCTGCGTTTCACCAAATATAAATATTAGATGAGGATCATTTGGAAAAGATGCATAAATAAGATGCATGGTCATTCATTATTCAAAAAAACCCAAAACAAAATCAAAACATATTACAATTACATTTAATACACTGTCTTTATAATAACTGCACTTTAATGACTCTTAATAACGCATGAACAAAGACTTAATAAACTATTAAGAATGACTCATGCCATTAAAAGTGTAGTTATTATAAAGTGGTATCAAATGTACTTCATAGTAAACGTTCTTTGTGGAGAATGAAGACCCCTGCAATGTGACGCGTTCCTACACCTTAAATGTGTCGTGTCTTGCCCAAGGACACTGGTAGAAGGAACTGAACCGTCTACATTCTGGTCAGTGTGAGACGCTCAACCTCCTGAGCTTGAGAGAAAAACACATTTAAGACCAGAACCGACCAGAACCGACCAGAACCGACCAGGCTCCAGGAACATGTGGTCCGAGTGGCGTCTGTAACGGCGATGGGCCTCACCTGTCGGGGTTGGGGGCGCCCTCTTGCCTCTTCTCAAAGCTGGTGATCGGGGTGACGGCCTGGATGGCAGTTTGGTTCAGCCTGATGGCCACCGCCTGACAGACCACAAAATATGTGAGCGAAATAAACCATTTAGAAACGGTAGAAAACGGGCTGAAATAAACAAAATATTGAACCGAATAAACATTTGAAATGAAAATTTTCCTAATAACAGTAAGTTTTGGGCAAACTCCAGGAATACGTGAACAAATATAATACTTTAAAGCAACACCGCGTAACTTTCTAGAGCTGACACTTTACAATAGGAAGTTAAAACACCACTTGGGAACATTCTGCTTGGACATGCGTACGTTTTATGCCATAATGTTGTCGAATATTAAAGCCAAAGTGACATTTCCCGGTGCAATAAAAACATTCAAAACATTTATTGTGATACGGGTTTTTTTTAGGCTAAAAAAAGGTTACGCGGTGTGGCTTTTAAGTTGAGAAAAGCTAAGAAGATTTCCCTTTGTTTCTTTGCCGTGGCTCACAAAAGCAGTCGTCGGAGCGGTCGTAGGTGCGTGGAAACCATAGTAACAGTGGTAGACGTGACTGTCGGAGAGTATCTTACCTCTGGATTGTCTGTCAGGTAAATCTGTCTCGATATGTTGTTCACAGTGCAGATCCACTGGGGGGAAAAAAAAAAGACCACCACATTTGAACATTTATTTATTATACGACGGCTAATACACGTGAGCGCTGCCAATCAAAAAAAAAAAACTAGTGGCATAATATTATTTTTTTGAAGTTGTGCATCATGTGATATTTCAACAGTTTAAGCGCTGGTTTATTTTATTTTTGGACTTTTTTCTCCCCCCATCGCCGTGCAGCAGTGGGTCATTGACAGCGTCAGAGCAACATAAATAATATATAGAAGTATAATAAAACAATAGAATGCAGATAATGATAGCAATAAGAATTATAGTAAAAAAAATAAAAAAATAAACTAGTGGTATATTCTGTCTAATCGCTCTGTCGTCATATGTTACAAAGCTGAGGGAATTACGAATTATTTCAAATCAAAAGGCATATTTTTGAAGTGTTTCGAGGCTTTTTAGTCGGCATTTTGAGGTTGAGTCTCACTAGAATCGGAATCTCGATTATTCAGCAGTGAAATCTTTACACTTCTTTCATTCACACGTTGCTCTTCCTCCGTTTGTGACCGGCTTTATGACATCAACTTTCTGAACGACAAAACAAAGTCAAAAAGTGCCAGATACAACAACAAAAAAAGTAGTTTACATATTTTTTTAACCGTAGATTCAATTAAAACGACTTAATCTTGCTTCTAAAATAGTCATCTGTTATCATCTTTTAGTTGATCATAATCACTACTATCGATTAACGGAATCATCCTTACATCCCTGGGTCGGACACAGAGCTGTGAGCCAACTCCGGGACGCACGATGAACAGCACTTTGCAGTTTGTCAGGACTTTTAGAGGGAGAAAACGGCACTTTTCTTCAGGAAGGTGCCAAAGCGTGAAATGGATGTCATGTTACGTCTGACTCCAGGTGCGTTTGTTGTGATATTTCAGATTTCTGACGTTTGTTCGCCTCTTACACGCACATATTCCGCTCATTTATTCAGCCATTTCAACTTCCTCTTGTTTCCTTTGCTCCTGTGGTTTGTTATGAATGATAAAACCGCTGCTTTCCCTTCATCCCGACTTCTAAAAAAACCCACTAATCAATGATTGAACGCTGGTGACACGGAGAAAAGGAATATAAACTCACCTCTTCGTATTCCTTTTTGCTCTCGGCTTGAAGTATCATTGACCTGTGGGTGCAACGCGACACGGTCAACACAAAAACAGCAATTTGTGACCGCTTATCGTTTTGTATTATCCTTTTTGCTGGAAATCAAATGCCACGAACGCTCGTACTGACCACAGGCTCATGAAATGTGACTTTTTCACAATTTCCTCATGTGTTCTCACTGATACAAGTATCAATTAAACACGTAGAACAATCCTAGAATACAGTGTTGGTGATCATTTGTGGTCTTTACTGTTAGATCGAGGGGGTTTCGCTCTATTTTAGAAAACAAAACGCAAGAATCCCGTGAAAATGTTCAATGTGCTTTAAAATGTGTAAACCTCAACGTGAAATAAAAGGCTAATAAATGAGCGCACACACGTTTTCCCGGTGGAGGAGGAGATTTGGAAACAGTATCTTCTGTCCTCGCACTCCACGGCCATCACCGAGCTGTTGTCCAGGTCCAGGACCATGCCCCCCGCCACGGCCCCGCGCGGCTGGCACATCAGGTTCCCTCCCTGGGTAAAGAAGTACAGGCGGTCCCAGGCTGTGGTCACCAGGCCCGTTTTACTGTGGGGAAAAAATGAGACGCAATGAAAAAACTAGATGAGCGTCAAAAGAAAGCACATTTTAACAGTTTTAGAATTATCTTGAGCTTTATCAAATCTTGTAGAAGACCACTGGGGTTAATAAACAAAGGACTATTATTTTGTATTGAAAATTTGAGTTCAGAAAGGGCCATCACAAAAAGAAAATAGATGACACACATTGCGCCGACGATTAAAGACATTGGACAGAAATGAGAGCCTTATTTTGGATTTAATGTGCCTTAATCTTCTTTTCTCTTTTCATTTTTTACTTATACTTATTGTTTGTTTGTTTTTAATTAACGACAATAAAATATTTTTAAAATGTACCGAACAACAATACAATCGCAGAACAAGCGCACCCCAAAAAAATAATCAATCAAAAACCAAATAATAACCAAATAACAATACAAAAAAAACATTTAAAATAAAGCAGAAACAATTGTTTTTCTCTCTCTGGTCCTGCCCTGTTTGTTTTTGTTGTCTTATGATTAAAAAAAGAAATAAAAGAAAACCTTAAAAATTGACCTTAAAAATACAAATAAAAAAGCTTTTATTTATTTATATTATTGTAGAATTGAAATCTTTTTTAAGAATGTCTCTCAATATTTAAATGTACATTGTGGACAATTTAGCATTATTTAGCAACATTCTTTACATACAAGTTAATTGAGCTGATTTGCATTTGACATTTGAACGCAGCATTAGTCCTGACCTGAAGGTAAATCATTCAATAGTCGTTAACAAATATCAAGTCATTAATGAAGCCAGACGCACACGACCTGCTCTTATGTTATATAACTGAGAGATGGAAGGGAACAAACTGTTGTGTGCGTTCTGTTGTTCCGACAGTCTCCGATGTGCGCTCTTAAATCGTCCCTGGAAGGAGAACCGGCTCGGTCGCATCATTCTCCGTGGAGCCTCTAATGTTTTTGTTTTTGTTTTGTTGTCGGCTTGGAAAATGGATTACACGCGGCTCCGAACGCCAACGATATTCCCCAACTCGCAGCACAAAACTGTCATTTAGCAAGTTCATTATTTTTGTTATATATTCACTTTGAAACTATGAATAATGTTAAAACTCTTGTCTCGCTCCTGTTGCCGTGGATGTGGGCGGCTCAGGACTTAAGTTTTGTGGACATTTGCAGGAAATAAGAAGCCGTTATTTACTACGATACTGTATTATTACTAGGGCTGTCAAAGTGAACGCATTAATCATAGAAAACGGACGCATTAATCACAGACCTAACGCGCGCTTTCAGATTCCGCGGGGAGGTTTTACCCGAGCGAAGGAGGAAGCGGCGCTGACGTCACGTGGTTATGTTGACACACCCTCAGTCTGACGCGCACACGTTTTATCCTCGTCACGGAGCGCACGACCGTGACGGAAACCAAACTTGTTGTGAGTGCGCCTTAAAACAAGTGGAATGGGCCGAACATTGTAGAACATTTTAGACAGAACAACCCCAGCAGCGCCATCTGTCTCCATCAGAGCCAGTTACACCGTTACTATGGGCTGTAAACCCACTAAACCTGCTGTTTTTGTCATACAACGTCTACACTCAAACTGCAGTTACTTTTAAATGATTTCTGTGGCTTTGTGAAATAATTACATTACTTAAATTTTACTAAGAACTTTTGGTAAAACTGCGTCAAAATAGACATTTAAATAATGACATTTTAAAAAGCGCTCTGTGCGATTTCAAAAGTGTATTGTGTGGTTTTTTTATATGTCGTTCTATTGAAAAGCCTTTTGATGCAACTCAACAATTACAAATAAATTGTCTTGGCTTTTACACAAACAGCACTGGGAGTGGGTGATATTGACATCGCCATAACAATACTCGGAATGGACCATAAAATCCACCATAAAAAAAGGACAGAAATATCACATTACGCCCTTGTTTGGGAGACGTTTCGGTCTAATTTTTAACCGTTTTTATTACCTACTACATCGTACTACTCACTTTTCTCCAAAAGTACTCTTATCAATTTTAAGGAAAGTACTACTATACCAACTACTAACTGCTGCTACTAACTCCAACCACTTTTTGGCTTCCACTTCAGTTTAAATTGATTGTTAAACTTCTCTGCATCAAATTTAAGCAGTCCATTTTATATCCCCACTTTGCAAATATCCTGAACACTTTTTGATTAATACTAAACTCCGCCTCGCTGGGGGTGACTCAGGCCCCTCGCACGTTGACTAACTATTCCAAATGCTGCGCGCGCTCGGCTCCGTGTGACAAGCACTGCGTCTGCTTGTCATTATACAGAATGGCATTGGCTGGGAAACCTTTTCTCCTTTTGTCACATGCATTTGTCAAACACTGTGGATGTATATGAGCGGCAGACAGAGTTTGACAGACTTGACATTTCACTATATCACACCGGGGGGCCACGCTGCAGTTCTGCTCTCCCGAAGCCATTAAGCAGGAAGCGGGAAGTTCCGTACGTTTCGCTGTGAATGAGCTGACAGCGGCACACTGTCAACGTGTCACCTGACCCACCTTGTCAAAAGCCGCGCGACTTATTGTGCGGAAGTTGATTTTGGCAACTCCAGCAAGAATACGGGGGCTTTTCTGCTTCCTGCTGTAGTTGTACTGAAGCGGCAACATTTACACCAATTTGAAGGTCCTGGTTCAAACCTCAGTCTGCTCTCAAATATTTTTATTGTGGGTATCTGCTCTTTGCACTAGCAGGGAGTTTGTTGTTCAGCCTTTCTTTAACGATGTTTAAATCTAGGTTAAAAACATCTTTTTTCAGCTATGAATATGACAGAGAATTGTATTCGTATTTGACTATTTATGTCAGGGGTGTCCAAACCTTTTTCACAGAGGGCCGCATTTTGAAACTTATACGGAGCAGGGGGCCACAGACAACCCGACAATCAAGTGAATTATTCGAAATGTTGCATTTGACATAGTTTCGATGGGCCTCAACACCTTTAATAAGACTTGGAACATTAATATTACGTTGGTATAACACCAAAATGCTTGAATTTCCCCAATTTTACAGTAAGAAGTACCACTTTATATTGTTTGGCCCAACTTAGCAGGAAGCCTGAGGACCAACAAAAATTGGTCTGCGGGCCGCATTTGGCCCACGGGCCGTAGTTTGGATTTTTTGTCTGATTTATGTTTTTAAATGATTCATAAGTCTTTTGTACTTTGGTTTTCATTTGTTTTTGTGGTTGTGAAGCACTCTGAGTTGCGTTTCGTATGAATGGTGAAATACAAATAAATCTTGATTGATTGATTTAAAGTACTTTCAATATTATAATTTATTGGGATATACGAAAAGAAAACACTCACAAATGTATCATTGTGACCGGCCTAGCCTTAGTCCAAGTTTAGTCCCAAACACAAGACAAGATTCTCTTAATAATTAAGCCGTTCTGTTCACAATTCTGGCCACACAATTTTTGATATAGATTGTTTTATGAAAGCTTCTAAAAAGGTGTAACTCGCCAGCACTTAACCCTTTTTTGTCTGAGGTGAAAGTAAAAAAAAACTCTCCCGAGATCATTTTCCACATGTGCGCACAATTTAATCTAGTAGCAAGACCTTTTGGCAAAAGATCATCCCAAATCAATAACTAGAAAAAAAAATCAATCACAAGAAAAGAGAGCGGTAGAGACATCAGGCGTGAAAAATAAAGGGATGATCTGAGTGAAATCAATAGTCAGTAGAGCTGTATTGAAGCTAGATACTCATTTGAACAAGTATCAATGCTAAAAATGTAAAAATATCACAGTAACATGACAGAATTTGACCTTTTCTCAACAGTTTTAAATGACAGCTCTAACAGTCCGATCATTCAGACAATTTAAACCGGGAAAGTATTCACAGTACACCAGCGGTTCTTTAACTTTTCACACCAAGTACCACCAAAGAAAAGATTCAGAGTACCACCAGATCCAACTCATGTCTACAACAGGACTATTTCAGGGCTAAACCACCATTGCCACTGTAGTTTTAACTCAGATATGACTCAAGAAAGGGCAAAAATGTGAAAACAAATGTACAACCAATGACAGAAAAGGCGTCCACATACCGCCTTAAGGACCTCGCGCACCAAAGACCTTAAAACCAGCTCGTATTTGGAAACCGACGTGTCATAACGCGGACTGCTCTTACTTCCTGATGTTGAGGTACCCGGCCTTCTGGATGAGCGTGCGGTTCACCGAGTCCTGGTCGTGGTCCGGGGTGTAAATGCCGTCGTCCACGGACAGCAGCTCCCTCTGGCTCCCCCTCATGGCCTCCGCTTCACAGTCCAGCTGCGTCTGAATGCTGACCGCAAAGCGAGAGACAATTTAAAATGCTTCAAATCAATCAATAAAGAATCGATACCGTGAGAGGCGGCATTAAGACAAGCAAAGACATGCAAGAAGAAGAAGCCCAGGTCTGAACCACAACCTTTTTAACGGAGTTGTCACAGGTCAATGCATCGTTTTTGTTTCAATTACAGATTGCGTGTTTGAATCCTTAAAATATATAGATATGTCGAAAAATGTATGAATAAATATCTCTTTGTCTAGAATCAAAATGAAACATGAAACTATATTAAAAATGAGCTCAAACAGAAACGTCTAGAGTAATCTCCCAAACAAGGAAATAAAGTGATATTTCTGCTTTTGTGGGTAATTTCACGGTTCATTCACGATACTTGAACCACTAAACGTTATTTGAGCTCTGCCTTTTTGACAATATCGCCCATAACCGTTAACCAACCCGACGTGCACCGTTTCATTGAACAAAAGTACTTTTTGGATTTTACCTTTGCGTCATTTTGGACACTGAGGTGAGGAAGTTGTCCATCTTCTTTGAGACCAGTTCAATTCCTTTTTTGAAGAAGCTGATCTGAGGACAGATAAGAGGGTCATTCATCTTCCGGTTGTTTTTGTTTTTACGTATGAAGATGAAGGGGGAAAAAAAACAACAAAACAAGACAAAATATTCCTCTGGAGTCAGATTTTTATTTTCACTTTGGTGGTGCTCAAGCTTTGTGCTGATTTAGACCAAGAAATAACTTCATTTAATCTTTAATCTTTACTTTTCTTAATTAGTAGAAGCAATAAGGGCCATTAAACTATTCAATAAAATGATTCAAATAACATTAGCCACCGTAGTCTCAGTATAAACCTGTGGAAAACACTGCCACGTATTCATTTAGGAAACAGTACTGAAAATAAAGTATTGACATAACACCAGTAGCCTGTTCAACTCTCATGGCCCTGGCCTGTAGATCCAGATGCTCCTCAACTGCCTGGATGAACTCTCTCTGCACTAGATGAACCTCCCTCTCTCCTCCTGACAGGTTCTGGCTCCACAGTCTATCTGCCTGTCCGTCCGTGGCGGTAGGATCTCCTCTTAAACTGTGGTTCTCCCCGACAGTTATTTTTTTTGTTTGTTTTTTGGGTAGGACGGGGGATGCTGGGACAATCATGGTCTAATCAGCTTTTGATTGCTTCATTGTTTGAATCTCTGACTTCTTCTGTCGGCATCTCTGCGAACAGCCCAGCGAGGCAACTGCTGCTGTGATTTTAGGCGTTACAAAAATAAATTGAATTGAGATAAAACAGTTTCTTTCTTCCTCTTTCCCTTTGTCTCTTTTTTTCCTCTGCCAAAGGTTGCAAAGAGTCAAGACGCACCAGAAAGGACACACTGTATTTGCTTATTTTCAGCCCACAATCATTTGCAGAAGTCTATACTTTTACATGTGATTTGAATAATACCAGCAGCAGAGACCAGAAGTACCTGCGCTTGTGTGTACCCCAGCATTGGTTCAAGCATGGCCACTCTCTTTCTGTACTGCAGCGCGTTCAGAGCACAGTAGTACTGCAGAGAAGACTGGTGCTGCTTCCTCCGGGTGTAGGCCACCTCTCTGACCAGGTCTGACTTCATCTGGAAAACAAAGAGAAGGGTTCAAATGTAAATTCACGCGATCCCGGTATGAAATCTATGTGGTTTTACTGTGCGCGTGGGTATTCAAATGCTTTGGCTCACAAACAAATGAGAGGAGACTTTTGCATTACTGGCAACACGACACGAGAAACGACTGTCACTACATTTTTCCTGTTTGGTCTTCCTCTAGTTTCCTGAAAGATCTAACTTCAGCATCCTTAAACTCATATACTCACTGTCCAAACCTTCTCCAAAACATTGTACTTAAACTAAAATATAATCCTAAACTAAACCTAAACCGTTCTGTTGCTACTCGTCCTGCCTCCTGTCTGAAGATGAAAAAGTGAAATTACCTATAGGACATGGAACAATCAGTTTATCCACAAACACGTGCACGTTCATGACCGTTCTTGCTGGGGGAAGGCGGCTGAGGCGTTTTGCTTCCTACGCTTCCTGAAATGTGGTTGGTTACTGACTATTCATAGGTTTCAGTCGCGTGACTCGTTTGTTGTCACCGGCATTTTGAAGAGGTCGCCACATGTTGTTGTCTATCGCCGCTGGCAAGTAATGATGAAAAACTGTGCATCCAAATGAAAAGGGCTGGTACTTTTAGAAGACAGAAGTTATGGGCTTTGGTCCTTATCTACAGCGGCGAGTCTCTGACACTTAAGAGCAGAGACGACTTGCCACAACAAACGTTTGTGGACATTTCCATCTGCTCTGGCCTCGTCCACAGGCTCTGCACCGGACACACCCTCAAAACTTTCAAGAGCAGGGACTTTGTGTCTGGACCTAAAATAGAGTAGGCTAACGTTTATTAGCATAGCCACTAGCATTAGCCGGCTGTGAACGACCTGAAACAAAGGGTCTGGAGTGATTTCTTTAGCCCACTGCGCCCTCCTGACCACAGTAACACATTTCTGGACAGACGGGGTCTTGGTGGATGTTACAGGAGAAAAATAATCCTTTTTTTTTTAGACTTGTGCCACGTCACTTCGAACCACACGAATATTGTAACTCAAAAGGCCAAAAACAATGAAAAAAAGTAAACAAAAGGGGCGTGGAACAACCCGATAAACAGTGGGTCGCCACCTCTTTTCTTAAAATAATACATAATAATAAAAATAATAATAATAAAAAGCCTTAGATAAGCACTCCGTCTAAAGGTTTTTACTTAGCTTGAGTTTTGAAAATGGAACAGTCGAATCTCCAAAAATGCTCAATCGGATGTCTGAAAGTTCGACTCCCCCAACGGCAGCTTTACGGCGGGATTTGAAATCAGATTTTTCCACTTCGAATTTGAGTAAATCAGACATCAGAGACCAAAAACTACTGAGTCTCAGCTTCACGAAGAGTCCGGACATTTGTTTGTGCTCCAAAGGTTCAGGAACGGCTTCAGTTTGAATTGAGAGGAACAATCATGACAAGTGAAAACAGACATTTTCCCAGCCTCAAATCCAGTCCATTTTAAAAGAAGCCCAGTTACAGTCTTTTACCTTCTCGTTCTCCCTCTTCTTCGGCAGGCGGCTGTACTTACACATCGCCGCTTCATGCTCTGCACAAAAACAAGTGCGACGCATTGGTACAAAAATGAAATGAGACTCTTTTGTGTTCAAATGAGCGCTTCTTACCATCTGTGGCGATGCCGTAGATTTCCTTGAGAGTACTTATCTCTGTAATGAGAGTTATATGGAGACGGTAAACAAACACGACACAGCTTTGACAGTTTGGCATAACGTTATGACAACCGGCTGTTAAAACACGCGCGTCAGCGGATAAACGTAGTGTGACTGTGTGGTAGAAGCAGGGACATGTAAAGGATTTGAAACGGCCAAATGGAGATGTCTAGACCAAGTGTTTCAGACTCCAAACTCCCTCGAATAACCACGCAAACATTTCAAGCATCACATCATTTTTGAATCTTGGACCATCTCCACGACTGCAGCTATTATGGGGTGTTTCTGGCCTGCAGAGGTCACTATCTGTCAGAGGTGCTTCAGACCTGGCTTAGTCTTGGGTGAGACCTGGTTTAGCCCTAGGTCTGGTTTAGTCTTGGGTTAGACCTGGTTTAGTTCTATGTGAGACTGGTTGGTTTAGTTCTATGTGAGACTGGTTTAGTTTTCAGTTAGTCTACTTTTAGGTTTAGTCTCGGGTTAGTTCACCTGGTTTAGTCTTGGGTTAGACCTGGTTTAGTTTTCAGTTTTAGACCTGGTTTAGTCTCGGTTTAGTTGGACTTGGTTTAGAGGTCTCTGGGTTAGACTGGTTTAGTTCTAGAGACCTGGTTTAGTTAGACCTGGTTTAGTTCTAGGTGAGACTGGTTTTTAGTCTTGGGTGACCTGTTAGTTCTTACTGGTTAGTTCTGGTTTAGTTCTAGGTGAGACCTGGTTCTAGTCTTGGGTTAGTTTAGTTCCTGGTTTAGTTCTAGGTGAGACCTGGTTTAGTCTGGTGGGGTTAGACCTGGTTTAGTTTAGGTGAGACTGGTAGGTGAGACCTGGTTTAGTTGCCGGTTTAAGATGGTTTAGTTCAGGGTGTTCTAGTTTGTAGTGGTTAGACAGTATAGACCTTTCATAGATGGTTTAGAATTCTAGTCCTGGTTTAGTCACCTGGTTTAGTCTTAGTCTTGAGACCTGGTTTAGTTCTGGTTTAGTCTCTGACCTGGTTTAGTTGAGACTATGGTGAGACCTGGTTTAGTCTTGGTGGGAGCTGGTTTAGTTCTTGCGTCTCCTCTTGGTTTAGTCTTGGTTGTGGGTCCAGCTTGTTGTTTATAGTACCTCCCGGTTAGTTTAGTTAGAAAGGGATCAAAGGTTTGTCATGGTTTATATTTTAATATTTCTAAGACCTGGTTTATTTTCTACAATTTGTCAACTTTCGAAGTCCATTAGTGAAGTAAATTAAAGATGAAATATTGTGAATGAAGGCTTCAAGAGAAAGAATAATTACACATAAAGTGTGTTATGGATGAAAATCTGATAAACGGTTTATTCTATTTTGACGTTTTGACTTAAAAATGACAGTGTCTTTGTTTTTTAAAAAAGTTGTTTTGTATGGTGTTTTAAAGGGCGTACGGTCTAGAAAATGATGGTCAAAACACGACTACAATAATTTTTTAGTCACAATTAGTTGATTATTTTGTCGCAGCCCTAGTCAAAATCCCCTCGCATCATTATTTGTTGCTACTTATTGGAGCAGGAGTGAGAGCGTTATGCCAAATTGATGTATATTTGACCATAATACATACATAACAAGGTAAATGGCACATTATAGCTTTACCTGTGAGGTCTTTTTCCCGAAACTGGATGAGCGGGAACACCATATTGTCGGCCATCTGGTTGGCTAACTCGGAGTGGAGCGAGTTCAGCTGAATAAAACAATTTAACACAGATTAGGCAAAAATATTAAGAGCTGTACAAGGACACACAAAGAGAGCCGCTCCAGAGCCAAAAAAAAAAATCCTGAACGGTCGGACGTTTGGTGCCAAGTTTCTCCCAAAGCAATCTGTGAAGTAGCATTTTCAACATTATGGCGACAAACCCTCTCTACATCATTAGGCTCGCATACAGTGGAACCGCGGACTCTGTGAGCGGAATAATAATGTCTACTGTGGGCTATAATGATCCTGGTTATTGCACTGTCACTCTTCAGGTGGGAGCTCGGCCGCTTGCATTTTCACCGCTTTGCCCGGAATGTTCCACAGTATGGCATTGACGTGACTGAGTGGGGAATGGGTTCTGTTTTTCACCTTTTTTTTTTTTTAGAAGACGCTACAAATCAAGTCAAAACTGTTATTACGGACAAAAAAAATGTGCGTTTGAATTTTTGTGTCGTAGAAAGTCAAAGTTAAACTGCAAAAACTGTCATTGTTAATTTCATTTTTCGGGTTTGTGCACAGTTGTTTTTTTTATGAAAGTGACGTGACATCGCAGTGGATCGACCAAGCGCAGCCAATCAGAGCGCTGCTTTCAGCTCTTACTTCCAGGTTGAGACATAAAATTCTTTATTATTACAGCCGCAGACAGCGCACAGTGATCTTATTTTGTCACATGGCATCGCTTATACAATATTCTATTTGAGGGAAAAACACGAAATTTACAATTTTACAGAAATAACAGTCTGGCACTCCAGTTTTAATGATGTTTAATCAGTAGTTCTAATTCTGTTCAAGTTTACTTCTGATTTATCTTGGTTTAATCTTATTTTGGTAAAGTCTGCAGTAGTTTGAACTCCATTTTCACTTCATCTTACGCCACAGATGCTCCTGGTTCAGTTTAGTCCTGCTGCTTCTGATAATCTCCTTGTATTATTAGCAGCTCGCGTGGTTGAAAAGCCTTATCGTCAGCAGATTTGAAAAGAAATCTACAGTTTACTGAAAACACATCACGTCTGCAAACAAATCCACTGTGATTGTTTTAATCTTATCAACGAGCGACCGTCACTGCCAAAACTAGTTTAATCACGGAGCTTTAGCGAGTGCCTGAGTTCACCAGATTAACCGCAACACCTGACCCTAATTCCTGAGTGAAATTGTACTTTGGTTCTTCAAAGACTGAATAGGAATGGGTTACCTGCCGAATAAATACTATGTACTGACAATGTAATATAGTTGCTACTTCTACTTGAGCAAATTTATGTAATTTTATTTTATAGTGTATGTGCGAGTGTGTTTTTATGTATTTGTTAATTGTATTGATTGTTTTATTGGCGTTTTATTTGGATATCCTGTGTTTGTTTGTGTGCGTGTGTGTGTGTTTAATCTGTGTTTGTTTTTAACAGGGTATCCACACAAAAAAAGAGTGTTTTTCTCATTGGGTTTTCTCTGTATAAATACAAAAAAAAAATAAAAAAAAAATCAATATTAAGTAATGCCCAAACCACATGCGTTTACTGACTGAGGATATTGTAGAAAAAGATTCAGTTGTAGTCATCTGGACACTGTGGATCTAACAGAGGATATGCTGCAGACCACTTGATTTAAAAAAAGACCCAAACTGATCGATGATGATGACTGAAACTTGATCACGATTTAATTTGGAAAAATACAATTGCACAGCCCTAATTATTATAGGTGATGGAATATCCTGTATGAAAACATCTCCAAACTATTCAAAAGCATGGGATCCTTGAATTAGTTTCTCTGTTCATATTTTAATCTTTAGACAAGCTCTGTGAATAACGTTTCAAACATAAATCTCATCGCGTTAAACTGCTTTATCCTAACCGTGGCCGTCCTGATGGCTACTCTTCCCGCTCTGAAGACTGATGAGGTCAAACGCCCTTGTCCTCTGAACATTTGCTCCTTCCAAATGCAGAACTCTGACTCACACTGTCCCGTGGCTCACACCGGCCCCTCCATCTGCTTAGGCTGCGCTCGTCGTGATGGGCCAATCCATCCCAAAATACTGAGGTGTCGAAAAGTATTGATTGTCATGCAAAAACGTATCCAAATGCTGTTTTTAAATAACATTTGAATACATCTTTGTATATTTCAGTTTATAGTGGGTGGAGCCAAAGTAATAATACACCAAGGTCAACTTCTTAACAAGTGGGAAAGCAGAACAGTGTAGGGCTTCAGGCCCGGGGGCCAAATCGGGCCCTCCAAGGGATTTAATCTGGCCCACAACGCATCTTCCAAATATTTGTTTTTAATAATTATAATTGTTTACTGGTTTAATTTAGCACTAGTTTAGACCTGGTGTGGTCTTGTTCTATTCCTTGTTTGATTTAGCTTTAGACCCGTTTTGATTCTGGGTTAGTCCTGGTTCAGACCTGGTTTAGTACTGGATTGGCAATTTTACATTTTGTATGTTATTTCTCACAAAAATCATCAATCAAATAATCTATCAGTAATTATTTGATTGTATTAACTTTGTAACAGTGTTGGGTATATTTTGTGCGGCCAAAAGGCTGTTACAGTGGCGTGTAGTGCGCCACCGGCCCAGAGGCCTTGGCCCTCCGAAAGATCTGGCCCTCTCCAAAATGAAGTTGAACTGCCCCGGTGTAGGGACTGTAACTGCTCCAATTAAACAATAAACCCAAGGAGGTGCTCAAATCAAAGAAAATATGGCTCCAATTAAGTTAATTTATCAACCCAGACACAACATCTGTAAGTTTTAAATCAACATTTGAATGTGAATGTTTGCTTTACTTGTCATTAGCTCCGTGTAGACGTTAGCAACATTAGCACAACATATTAAAGTTCTGGTTTAGTTCTAGTTCTGTCCCGACTTTCTTATTAATTAAACAATGCTTTTCGCTTCAGTCCCATTTCAAGTTTACGAATGTGTTATATTTAGAACTGGTACTTGAAATGTGAAAAGTTTGAGAAACAAAAAACACGACAACATAATTTCCTGTTTCTCGTCGCTGAGACAATAGCGGCATCAGGCGCTTTCCCCTTTTAGCCCCCAAATAAATGAGTTTTGGGAGAAACAAGAGAGAAAAAATGTTTATGATGCAGAAGGTCGCCACCTGCAGCGAGGACAGGTGCACTCCAGGTTGGATTGTAATCAAAAAGCTCTACTTCATCTTCCAAAAACACACTTACTACTTTTTCCAATTTTGGAGAAGTTTCTTTTTCTCTCACAAGTGCTGAATTAAAAAAACGGCAAATCAACTCGCGCAACTGCAACATTTTAAAGCTTTACATCGGGACATTCCAGGCAGGTCAACAACATCTCCATGGAGACAAGTGGCCGACGCATTGTACCATCACCACAAATGTGACACAGTGCTAATTAATCAAAGTGAGTCAAATGAATAATAATCTTGTGGTCACAGAAAATCTATCAAAATGAGGGTTGAAACGTTTATGATTTATCTTGTAATAAAAAATATATATATATTTTTTTTAAAAAGACCTAAGGGACAGATTTAGGCAGTGTTTCTCAAACTGTGGCACGAGGGCTGCTGTAAAAGAACGTTTCCATACATACAAACTAATGAATGAAATACATTTAAAAGAAGTAGGTGTACGGTTTGCTGCTAATACTTAATTGCTAAGTTAAAAATGTATTGCCTTTTGTTTTTTGATCAACTTTAGATTTTTTTGCAAGCGTGGGGGTCTGGCATCCTCTCCAAGAAACCTGCATTCTGGTGGTTAACTTCACAATAGTAGAAATGATCAAAAAATAAATAAGTACAGCTCTTGCTATGGTACAAACACTGTATGTGGTTGCAAAGTTAAATATAATACAATAAATAACACTTAATAGAAAGGTTTTTGTTTTTTTTTCAATTGAAGCAAAAAGAGCCCTTGAGATGGTGTTTGCAACCCCTGATCTGGGCAGCATCTGTGCCTTTTCCCCTCGTTATCCTTCACATCTTTAATTCAGGAGAAAAATGTACATTCACCGAAACTGTTGACCTGGCACACGGACCAGGCCAGGTGCACAACTGTAATGATGAACAGGCTGGCACAGTTTCCAACAACTCCACAGAAGTATAATAAATATGAATCATCTGTGAATGTGGATTTTGCACTATAAGCAACGTAGCAATGTACTGCATGTCCAAAGTATTACTCCAAAGTATTACTCCAAAGTCATTACTAAAGTATTAACTTTTACGCCATTCTTTATGTACAGTCAAATGTTAACTTGTGGAAGAAGACTTTTAGTTTTGTGAGTCAAAGCCACTGTAGACGTTTTGAAGGACAGAATAAGTGTCCTTCTGAACAGAATTTAATGAACATGTTTTAGACTGATAGAGCAGAAATGGTAAAAGTTGATTAATTGCAAAGTCTAAAATCTAATCCAAATTACAATAATAATTAATTTTTCCATTTTTTTTTTCAGTCTTCAAATGTATAAGAAGAACAAAAAAATATGGAACACAACAAAAACTGAGCTAAATAAAATGAAATAAATGAAATAAATGAAATAAATGAAATAAATGAAATAAATGAAATAAATGAAATAAAATCAACCGAACGTTCAAAATTAAGATATATTCAAATCTAAATAACGGTCCCAACCTGACCTTTTTTGCGTTATGGCAGCCAAAAGGACATTCCCAAGGTATTGTTCACTGTGTCCACGGCAGGAGTTTTGAGGCCCAAATAACAAAATTTCAAACACGATTTTGATGGAAGGAAATGGCTCGATACTTGATACCGTTTCGATACCAGAATGATAATAATAACACTGTTTTTTCAGACAATAGAAAGCCATTTTCAACATAAAATAGGAGTAGTTTCTTTATCGTGACCATGACTTCTTGGAGTAGCTCGGATAAAGATCAAAGCATTGTAAATCTATTCAGATAAGTCAAATTTTCTGTTTTCTTGAGCGTCGATTACCGGTAGTATCTAGTTTTTTCGATTTTTTTTTGTTGACACCCTCGTCCAACAGTGCTTTACTATGCACTGGCTCTGCTCCATCTTCCCTCTACTCCACAGTTCACACACAGAAATGAGCAGGATAATTGCGGCGCCGTTCTCACCTCCCCGACAGTTTTGGCGAAGCTCTGTAGCGTGGTGATTACCTCCTCGTCGCCTTTTCCGAGCAAAGTTCTAGAAAGAGGAAGAGAAAAAGTAACGCGTTAATCCACGAAAACAACATGGGTGGCACAAATCAGCCTGAACTCGAGTCTGCAACTTATAAGTAGCCTCCGTTTGCCAAACGCTGCAAGCTCACGTGCACGCGAAGCCAGAGATCCAGCTCAATGTAAAAATGCTAAACGTTTACCTGCAACATTACAGTCTCATGACATAAGAGTTTGACATTGTGCACACATTAGGCTGTAATCCTTTAGTTGTTTAGACGATTAATCGGTCAATGGTGTTTTAGTCGACCAAAAAAGCAAAAAAAGAGAAGATATGGAGTGAGTTAGCTGAAGATTCTGGAATGAATCATGAGTTTACTCTAATTTATACATCGCTAACACATAAATACACTCTTCACTTGTGGTGTGCCAAATTGTTATCATGATACTACATTTGGTGATACAGTATCGATATTGTGGGCTGCTGTTTCGATATAGCACCATTTTGCGACCGCGCTACAACTTTGTTTAAAGAAAGGAAACTTGTTTTTACACCCAATTTTTTTTTTTTTTTTTGACTGTTTTGATGATTAAATGGGTGTGTTTCATTTTGAGTCTGTGCAGGTTTAACACAGAAAAATGTTGTTAAAATGTATTGGGTTCTTTAAAGAATAGTTTCACTGTACCGGCCATGTGTACTTAGACTTGCATATGTAGAATATCACATAGCAATATATCGATTATCGCGTGTATCGCAAAACCGTGATATTATCGAATCGTGAGCGTTGTACCGTGTATCGCATCGAATTGTGAGGGAATACTTGTTTTTGCATGAACTCCTTCGCAGTGCTGACAACTTTTGAGACGCTGTAGTTCCAAAAAGCAGTGCTACAACAACAGCCAAATATACATTAAAGAAGAAATATTATGTATTTATAAAAAATGATGTCAAAATCTCGTTCTGGTGGACACGATCTTAAGTCTCGGCCCCTGATAGATCATAATAAAATAAATACAACATCATCTGTTGCGGGTGCATGGTGGCAGAGCGGTTAGAGCTCTCGCCTCCCAAGAAGGAAAATCATGGGCTTGATTCCTGGGCGAACATTACATCACATGGGTGTACCCCGCCTAAGGCCCAAAGGCACTGGGATAGGCTCCAGTCACCCGCGAACCCCCTAACAGGAACATACTTTTTTTCTAGTCCAGAAGCTGCTGGGCCAGTTGTTCCGTGGCCAGTCCCATCTCACTCTGTGGAGACAACAGACAATAAACTTCAGAGCACATGCTACGACCAAAGACCTGGGATACGGTAACAACAAATAATGACAATATTGCGACGCTTGCTTTTGGAGATTGTCTATAAAAAAACCATTCAAAATATTTACAGAAGAAGTGATTCAAATAAAGACAAACTCGCAAGTAACATAAGTGATGTCAGTGATTTTTTTTAATTTATTTTTTAAATCAAAAACCAATAAAACTACAGTAAGTGCTGCCATTTTGACCCCGATACCGCTGAGTTTTGTATTAAAATATTATGAGGCGCATATCGGTATTTTTCAGATATATATTTTTTTTAAATATTAAAAAAGAATATAATTTGAAGAAAATTTAAGTATTGCCATTTTATTAAGTTTTTTATTGATTTTATTTTATTTTATCTTATTTATTTTATCTATTTTATTTTATTTGGATCCGATACCTTGTCAAAATATCAAGGTAAGATTTATTAGTCATTATTTTACAGTCCATTCAGGTTTTAGCAACATTTTAGTCTGGACCGCAACATTTACAGGCAGATTTTGGGCTCATTTCTGATGAAAATGGCCATAATATCGTTTTGATAAGAGATATTCAGTGTTGTTCAGCTGCTAAATTCTCTTTTGCCTAAATCGTGAAAGACTAATACGATTATTTTGCTAATCAATTAATCTATGATCACAAAAGTCTCATAGATAGGAGATTTTTACCAACATTAGCACAGAGTAAACTATAATAATGCTGCTTGAAAGAGTTTCCATCAAAAACTTTAAATCTTCATGTTTCTTGTATCATTTTGATGCAATAAAACCAGTTGCTATAACATTAAAATAATAACAACAACGTATTGACATTTTAGCCTGAGATCTGATACCTTGTCAAAATATCAAAGCAAAAATTCTTCTGTCATCATTTTACAGTCCGTTCACGTTTCAGCGACATTTTAATCTCAAACGCAACATTTACGGGCAGATTCCCGGGGGGCACGTTTCTCGCGGATCGGCCGTCGCGTGGTCTTTGTTTTCGGTTTCCTCGTACCTGAGCTCCAAAGACTCGCTGCATGGTCTGGAGCAGCTTGTTGGTGTAGTCCGTCAGGTTCAGGGCATCTTCCTCAAAGACGCTGAGCAGAGAGCGAGTCTGCGCCGATCACAGTCGAAAAGAAGAACACGTTAAAGATCAAGTTTTCATCTATTTTCGATTAGTCGACTGGTCAAACTGTTTTTTCTATCGTACATCGAGACGTTTTAGACCCATCATTGACCAAATAAAGGCTGAAATGTGATGACTGAAGGTTGTTGGACCGAGAACATTTACAAATCAAGTGTAGTATTATTATTATTTATTATTATTATAATTTCAGGAATAGCTCATGTAGATTTGCGACTGACGCTCGTTCGGCTAATCGATTAGTCGAGCAATTATTCTTTCGATGAATTGTCTGGCTTGTTTAGAAGGCAAAAGTCACGCGATGCAAAGATGTTTACTAAGTTTGACCCAGATGAAGCTGAAGTGAAGCCGTCTGAGGATCCTGGTGCAGCACGTTTATGGACAAAAACAGTGTTTTCATCGAATACGCAAAATTTACACATTTCCGCGTCATTTTTTTTTTTATGCAAATGCAGCTAAATTAGAATGATAAAACGTATTTTCTCAGCTCGCAGTATGTTCTGGAACCCATACATAGACCAGTTAAATTAGATTATTATTATCATCAATTATTTCAAGAATCAAAGAGTTGAATTTAACTGATGAACTTGTTGCGTTTTTACATTTTGACCTAATAATGTAAAAGTCTTTCTTATAAAATGGCCTTTTCGCTTGTGTTTTAGAGTCCGTACAGTCCAGATAGCTAATTACGACTAGTTTTTATAGTCAATTAAGTGTAGCATCCTTAAATGGTACACTTTATAGTCCGTTTGACACATCCTTCAATGCCGTCTCGGTCAGGACAAACTTTAATTGCAGGCCGAAACCAATTTCTACATTTTGGGTTTAACAGTTTTGACTGAACCTAAACTCAACCAGGCTCTAATTATAATAAAACAAAGATAAGTGAGAAAAACTTGATAGATTAAGTGTATTTTTTACGGGACAAATGGATTATACAAATGTTCAGTTTGCTTTGGCTGTTGTCATTTTAAAAAGGCTTATAAATAACTACCGCAAAAGAAATGGTGAAAATGTGATTATTAAAGGGAAGATTCGCTGTAGAATAACCACAAAGGCGTATAAAGTATAAAGTCCAGTCTGGTCTTTTTCATTTCTCTGCAGTGAGGCGTGGCAGGTCAACAGACACACCCGGTCTGAGAGAAAGAATATTCGGATCTATGTGGCACTGGGTCGGTGTATTTGCTGCACGTAGTACTAAACCAACTAAGAATATTGACTGCATTATTGCCGAAATACATCAATCTTCATTATCATCTGGCAAAAGAGC
>BJKM01001109.1:87500-98326 GCA_015082035.1 Chaenogobius annularis
TACAGGCTGAGGGGCAGTTCAAAAGTCTGCTGAACAAGAAGGGAAGCAAAAGAGTGAACATTATTGACAGTAACTGGCCTAATTGATATATTTAGTCCTGACAATCTTAACAGAAAAGAGGTTGTACATTTTATATTTGGTTGAAAAATGTCCTTTATTTATAAATAATATTGTTCTTTAAATCAGAAAAATCACTAAGCTGATGGAGGAAGCCGTACAGTACAACATGCCCTTAACTGGAATATATCGTACATTTTGTACCAATATACGGTAAACAGGGGCATTATAGTTAAATAATAGAAATAATGGGAACAGCACAACGAGAACATTGAGTTGTTTATTTTCTATCTGCCAGCGCACATGCTTTTGGAAATATCACTTATACAATTACTGGGGAAGGATTTTTTTGGCCCGTACACTTTATTTGACAGGACAGTGCAGCATTAAATGGGGATACGATTAGGGAAGGACATGCAGTAATGGCCGGCTCCACACAGCGGGCATGTGTGCCATCCACTCCACCACGAGCGGCACAAGGGAAACGTTATTGTTTATGCCACAACATTACAGCTTGGTCTGCGCTGAAACGCTAAGTAAAGGTCAGATGTCTTTGTTAGAAGAAAGAACGTTGTGTTTTTGTATTCTGTGTGTCTCCGAAAGCAGTATTTAGATGAAGTATTAAACAATGCCAGACGTGTATTTAGACCCTTTGAACCTTTTATACACGTCTGATTGGTTATTGTAAAGTGGTAGAAATACTGAGACATACAGTTCAAATATTGTACTTTATTGTCACAGCGGACCCATCCTCAGTGGTGAAAGTAACGAGGAACAAAAGTAATAGTACTGTACTGTATAAATGTGTGTGTACATATATATGTATGTGTACAGGGTATGTATAAATATGTGTATGCAAGTGATATACAGTATGCACACATGTGTTGGTGTGTATGTATATATGTATCTATGTACCTGTGTGTATATATACGCATACACCTTTTCTTTTTTCTTCTTCATTTAGGTATTTACGTTTTTCCTTTTTTCTTTGCTGAGATCCCCAGAGGTAAATGTCTGTCTGTTAAAATAAATGAATAAATACTGCACTTAATTCAAATTTGTCTGTGAGCACAAAATCTGTGCTTTAATTGAGTTCTGCAGAGGATACTTTTGACTTCGCTTGAATAGAGACTGAACCGCTGAAAAGTAGGCCGTACGTTTCATACGGTTTGAGGGATCATTTTAGCACGTTCATGGTGACTTTCTGCATGAAGGTTTTGAGTTCAAATACTGACTTTTGAAAATGTACACATCAAATTCACTGGAAAATCGGCCCTATTCTGTACCAAAATCAGCTTGACTCAAAATCTGTGTGAAATACTTCAACTTTTTACTCTCAAAGTACATGGATAATTTAAAACACCAGACTCTGCAGAAGGAATAATGACCAAACTCAACAATAAAATCAAATGTAGCATTGGATTAAAGGCAGTTTTTGATAATTAACGGTAAATGACTGGTTTCGCTCAGGCCTGGCCCCGTCAAAAGAGCTGCTTTATGTCACAGGAAATCAACTCTGAACAAAGGACCCGTTCAGCTGAGAAAGTCTGCTCTCCGGCTCAAGGGCAAGCTGGCGGCGGCGGCGGCGGAGGCGGCGGCGGTGGAGGCGGTGGCGTCTTTTTCGCGCACCTTTGTCGCGCACGTGCCCACTCTCACGTCAGAGCAAAAGGGCGAGGGCCACGATTTGCTTATGATTTGCACTATTAACGCAGATAAAATGAATAATCTCACCGTTATTGTTATAAAAATAATAATAATAATAATAATAATAATAATAATAATAATAATAATAATAATAATAATAATAATAATAATAATAAAACAGCAACAACAAAATTATTTCTTTTTTTTTTGCTATTTGATTTTTTATCAGAACATAGATCAACAAAAACAAAACAACAACACATGCACACAAAAAACAAAAAACACAAAGAACAAACAGGACCAGGGAGAACATAAGACAAAGTAAAGGAGTAAAAGTAGAAAATAAGGAAGTGGCATTAAACAAAAGAAGAGAATTAGAGCATATTAAGTTCTGAATAATGTCCATTGTTTTTTTTTAAATGTGTATATTTTTAAGCTGAGTCCTGAGGTTATTCAACAGCAATTCAAAATGGATGAAGCTGCTTTATGGTGGTTTAGCAGTTGCCATCCCGACTGATAGAAACTGCTCTTTGATTGTTGGCCTGCTGTGCACTGATATGGCTGCGGTAAATAGTCCCATTCATATAGCTCTTTACATTCACACACTCATCCATACGCCAGAGCGCGCAGACACAAGGAGCGAGGGGACGAGTGGGGGGGCGGCGGGTTAAGTGGCTTGCCAATGTCGGTGTTCACCTGAGGGGGGCTGCGATCGGACCGCTCCGCCACCGTACGAGCTCTCTGCCGTTCCACGGTCGGGCCGTGGCGTCGCGAGTTCGAATCCAGCACCCAAAATGTGCCGAATGTCCCTCCCTTCCAGGTCTTTTGTTATCGAACTGAACAATATAGAAATGGCTTTTGTTCAATCCTCAATTGTGTAGCTGTTATTAAATCTGATTTTGCACAATCTTTTTGCAGAGCTGAAAATGAGTTCAGCCCTTGTTTTTTGTATTTACACATTTAAATTATTTGTCTCGTAATGGAGTGTTGTCTTTGTGCAGAAAGTGGGAACCTGCGTGTCTGATGTGAACTGTGAACTTTACCTACCACGGGCACCAAAAATGCCCTCTGAACCTGAACCGCTCTAGTTCCTTCTACACCGTCCGCTCCAATGAACCCTCTTCCCCGAGAAGAGTTGAATAGTGTCTTGGGCGTGATTGTTTGGATTATTAAGAATTTTAGTTTGGAAGGTACGCCTGCTTTCTGAATGGAAATCTTACATTATTCAACCACAGGTGCTTTTGTTGCTAAATATATCATTGAAAAAGAGAAGATGTGTGACAAAACAGAATCCCACACGTAAAACAGTCAAAGTAAGACATAAATATAATGCTTATTAGCTAGAGAAACAGATAATGAATGTTTGCAGTAAAACGCAGAGAAACAAAGAGTGTTATTCATTTTGATTTACCATAGCTGCAACAAATGGACCCAGGATTAAACTGGTCAATAGCTGTATTGTAAATGTTCTCCACAGCGTGTTTGGTTTGATATTTGGACAAGGCAGTTTATAATGTGGCCAGTGTTTGAACATCACATTACAAATATAGTTGTCATTCTTCAGACGGGGGCAAAAGCTGAGTGAGAGATATCCAAGAGCAAAATCCACATTAAAGATGCACTTTGTCACTTTTCTGGGAGGAGAACACATGGACGTTCATAGACTCACTTGGCCAGTGCTTCCGGAGTGACCTCGAAACCAGCGCCCTTCACATGCCAATGAATGGTGACGCCAGTGCCATAGTAAAGTGTGTTAAAATGTTTATGTCATTTATTTGGTCTCCTCATCAACATAAAAGATGAGTTTTAGTGATGAAAGTTTTACATAATTATCATCTAAAACAAACCAACCAACCACACTCTCAACAATGACTTTGAACAACACAAATGTGCTCGATGGGCTGCACCCAACTGCAAATTGTCTGTGGGATTAGGACAGCCGCATGTCAGGATCAGGATCAGACAGGATCAGGATCAGGATCAGGATCAGGATCAGGACCAGGACAGGACCAGGACCAGGACCAGGACCAGGACCAGGACCAGGACCAGGACCAGGACCAGGACCAGGATATATTTATTGCCATTGTCCGTGAACAGAAGTCACAACATAGAAAGGTGATTCGATGACAGATGCGACATGGAAAGCCTTGCAAAAGAGCACCAGTCACCCGGGCAGGTGGTCTTCACTATCTGTGGCTCTTTAGTCCTGCTGATGCTGCCCCCTGTGGCTTTTGAAAAGAATGAATGAACATTTATATAAAATGTGTTTTGTTCATTCATTTTTTAAATGGGATTCTAAATTCAAGATTATGGTGATCTTGTTACATCTAAATAAAACGTGTCAAAAAAGGACCTCACTCTTAATGTGTCAAACCGCCAATGTGCGCCCCCCGATGGTGTGCAATTTCATGAACTTTTTGAGCCCCAGGTAAGACAAATATGGAGAATTCTAAGAAAGAACAGTGTCTGAAGAAAAATATATTTTTATTGGATGCAGAAATGTAAGTTCATTTCTCTGAGTCGTTCATTGATTTAATTATTAAATTAAAAGTATTGAATTGTAATATGCAACACAGCTTAGTTTTAAATAGCATTAAGAGAAAACTAAAAAAGTTATATGCAGTGTTATTTCATTTAAAACGTAAAAGGGTTTTGTGAGGTCAAATGGCTCTTGGTGGTGAAGGTCGCCGCCCTGGATTAGGATCCTCCTTCACTCTGGTTCTCCCTGAGGTTTCTACTTTTTCCCATAGGGTTTTGTAGTTTTTCCTTGCTGAGAAGGCGGTCTAAGGACGTGCATGCTGGGCATGCTGGAAAACAGTGACAGTGCACCATTAAACCGGATCATTTCTGTTAGTGATTATAGGACTAAAATCTAAAAAACATCGTAAATGTGCTCACAGGTTCATATTGTGATGAAGAACAAGCTTGGTTCCTGGCACATTTGACTGACACCAGCAAAACCAACTTTGGCTCTTAATCTTTAATTGACGGGATTTGAATCTTTGAGATCTGTTCAAAAGTTGTCGTGTGTTCATTTATTTCTTTTGATGGTCACTGCCTGAATGAATATTATCCTCTATTTTTTATGAGTTAAAAAGATATTGACATGGGTTGTGGCTTGTAATTTTAGCTCGAGGACGGGATCCGAAGCTTGAGAACCTCAGAGCGTCATAAAACTTTGTGCTGCAATAAAAACAATTGAATAAATAAACCAAAATAAACGGACTGCTTCTGTCCAAATCAGTTTAAAGTGACATAATAGAGAGCATTTTGATTGATTGATTGATTCATGTCTGTAATCCTGTATTGTCCTGTTTACCCCCAATTTCAACTCTCAAAAGATGTCACGTCAGCCCTTTTTCACAACAAAAACAGATGATTAGGCTATTAAATTGAATAATTGGACCCATTTATCAAGCAGTTTAGATCAATATTAGGCTAACAAATATCAACAAAATTAAAAATGATTATGGACGTTAGTTTTTGTTGTCCAAATGTCTGAAAAAAGCATAATGACTTCAAAAGCTTCCATTCTTGCCTCTGTTTCTTCAGCTTGTTCAGGGTCGCTTGTGGAAAGACTGCGTACAAGAATAAGAATGTCAAAGGTTCAGATTTGGTCTTGAGCGTTTCGTCACTACTTTATTTCCCTGTTCATGTGACTGCAGTTTGAGACAGAGAAAGACAATAAATTACATATGGACGGCCATAAACTGGACTTAAACTGACCGAAATACTTTCAAATGATGCAGCGTTTTTCTCACTGACAAAGTGCTTTTTGTGTCAAGAGACATGTGACTCAGTGCGTTTTTTTAAAGAAGGGTGATTTGGCCAAAATGGATACGACATATTTTATGACGTAGATAATATAGGTTCCATATAGAAAGGTTTGTCGTGTAATGAAGAACATATAAAAGACTGTGAGTAGCAGCACGTTTTTTGGATAAATAAATCAGGTGTTGCAACATTTGGAAGAAACGAAATACAAAACTGTTGATTTACAAGAATCGCATGTTAACCTCCGATGAGAAGTCTAATCAGTCTTTTGTTGGCGTTCAAAGTGAATAAACTGTGACAAGCTTCTTGTGTCAAATGGTTTAAAAGACAGACCATTTTTTTAAAACTGGTCAGTCTAAATGAGGTCAAAACTAGATATCCCGCCATGTTTCTGTCAGCTGAGCAATAAAAGTAAACAAAAGAGCTTATCATCTACTCATGGGTCTAAAGTTCATTGACCTTTATTAACCAGAAATACTGAGATTAAGAATCTCTTTGGCAGGGGGTCCTGGCCAGAGGGAGGAGCCAAGTGGTAGGGGAAACTGGGCACCGAGGAAACTTCACAGACACAAGCAGAACATGCAACTCCACGCAGAAAGCCCCATGCGGGATTGGGAATCGATCCAAAGTGATGAAGTGACGTCAACTCGTTGCTACTGCATCTTGAGGACTAAAGCTGCATGCTCACTGTGGGCTGTTTCAAAAAAACTCTCAAAACAAGGACTCTTTTTCTTCTGTAACATCCACAAAGACCCGTTTGTCCAGAAATGTGTACGTGGTCGAGGGCCCAGTGGACTAAAGAACTCCAGAGTGGCTTGTTTAGGTCGCTAGCAGCCGCTAATGCTAGTTGACATATTTTGTTTGGGTATGCTAATAAATGTTCAAAATGGCAGTTACAAAAATAAGTCACGTGACTGAAACCCATGGATACCTGCATTAAAACATCTTCGCCTTTTACTTCCCTCATTTGTCCCTGTTGAGCTTCGTTTCACTCAAATTAACTTGAAACGGAAATGGAACTGAAGTAGCTTCTTCGTCGTTGCTCCGACTGTGCAGAGCTTAACGTGCTTTGTTTGCTGGAGGGAGATAAAGGACACTTCAACTGCGGACTCAGAAACACTTATTTAAGGAAAAAAGGTGAATTGTTCAACCGCGCGTGATTCCGAAGTCTGTGTCATCGATAAAGTGAGTGTGGCTGCAGTGTTCCTGTTGTTTATCGTTTTCTACAACTGTTTACTTTATTTATTCATTTTAGATGTCAGGCACAAAGTAAATGTTTAGCAGAGTTGAGACTTTAATTATTTGTTTTAGACTGTAGCAGCTTTTCACATTTTTCGTGTGTGTTTTGAGCTCTTTACAGCAGAAAGTTTCACACTGCATTACCTCTGTACTTGGCACCAGTTAAAAGTCTACCGGTTAAGATCTTCTAGCTAAACCAGAAGAGCAAACGAGTATTTACCAAAGCAGAACTAAAGGATTGGAGATGGACTGAACCGGCTCTAAACCAAGACTACAAAAACATCTTTATCTCCTCGCGAAAACTAATCTCGTGCACTTTCACTTGTGCGTCTGAACTGAAGCTTCCGATTGGCTTCCTGCCCCTTTCCCCCGCCTCCTACCCCCTTCGTTTCCAGGCAACTGTGGCAGGGAGGAGAAAAGAGCAAATCATGTGAGTCCTAGCATCTCTCTCTCTCTCCCTCCCTCTCTCCCCCCTTGTGAATGTGTTGTGCATATCAAGCCCTGCCTCTCCATGCCTCTTCACTCTTCCGCGACATCAGCCAGACTTCCCTGGACAGAGGGAGATTCCTAACCACATTTTCCTTTCCTGTGACTATTTTTGTCCCAGATTGTGCGGCTCGGATCCCGCTTCTTCCCGGCCAGACCCCCCGCTTTGACAGTGGCTGCTTCGAGGCGACATGGGTTGTGGCAATCTCAGCCACTACACTTCGGCAGGGGTAAGATTTGAAGTGAACATTTTTTTATATAATTTTGTTGTTTTTTTTCATTGGTTTTTTTCTGTGTTGGCCAATCACTGTATGGCTTGAAATATCAATTGTGGCACCGTGGAGAGAGCGGGAGAGGTGGACAGAATTTCAATCAGTGTGTGTTGCGAGGGCAACCCACGATTAACCGTATCGTCGCCATTTCTGGAACACCTTTGTGTCATTCATATTTATGACAATGTGTGACAAAACAAGAGATTTATGTGATGTGCTCAGTTGGGGGGCACTGGGGAATCAAAGGGGCAGTCTAAAAGGAAAGAAAGCAGTGACTTGTTGGAAAATACTGATTAAAACATTTTGATCAGTTTTCAGTGTCTTTTCAGATAGTTGGGAACTTTAATCCGTTTCACCGCTCAGTGTTCTCACCTCGAGGTCACTGTCTCATTCAGAAAAGATTAGTTTTTTTAATGCGCGCACGGGAACAATCCCAGGAGATTTCGTGGTGGTGCGGGGTCTTTCTGTATGGCGTTTTGCATGTTCTCCCTATGTCTCTGTAGGTTTTCTCCGGGTACTCCGGTTTCCCACCACTAAAAACATGTACAACAGGCTCCTCCTCCGGGGACAGGACTCCCTTGCCAACATCTCAGTGGGACTTTCCTGTTAAATTAAAGTCAATAGTGTAAAATTACCAGCTAAATCACTATTCACTACATTTCTTATTCATCTGTCTTTTGTTGTATGTTTAAATCTCTTTTAGAAAATGTGCCCGTCAATGTCCTCTCTGCTTTGACCACGTATGTCCATAACATGTTTTTTTAAAGATGCACTCTGTAACTTTACTCCGGTGGAGGATTTGTCTCCATAGACATGTTTTTGCTTTAGCGTCAAACATAATCTCTGTAGAACATCGGAACAAGCAGCTGCATACATACAGCACTATAGCTCACCCTGTCTCAAATGTGGTACAAGCATTCTAACATTGGCTTAATTTAAAGTCTATTTTGTCCAAATGTTTGTCCTTTTTGGGTAAAATTTGGGCTAGAACTATTGTATAATATCGTCCTATTTTAGCCCCAATTTAGCCCGAATAGTCCGTTGGAGACTGGTTGAGATCTGGTGTTAGAGCCAAATGTTCTAAAACCTGTTCAGGCTAGTTCCTCGTACTTCTGACAGATCCTGGCTCAGAAGATCCAGCTAGGTTTCGTACGGTTCACGTAACTGTTGCACAGAATAAAAATCAACGTTTTAACGCACTGCCGGCCGCGCAGCTTCAGCTGAGATACGGCCCAAATGGTTTGTTTTGTCCCGAAGGAAATTTGGTTTGGAGACTACTTAAGACACACATAGAACATGTACTTAGACACTCAAATAATACATGTAAAACACTACTTCCTTAATAATCACACGCAAAGCACTAATATGAAAATCCACGCTTGTCTCGGAGATATCCATTGTACTGTTAAAACTCTCGAGCGCGTTTGAATAAATATCTGAAGAAAAACCCGTTTGTGTGCGAACAAAAGTGCCAAAAGCAGAAAATAAGTGTGTGCGAATATAACCGAGTACAAGCCAGCCTCAATTGCAACTTGGCGATCTGTGATTGGAATAGTTTTTTCTCCAGAGAGGGCATTTGTGGTGATTACAGCTTCAAGTATCTGTAGGTTCCCTCACCACGCGCTGTCTGAGGCTGAGGGAAAACAGGCAGCGGGACAGAACAGTGGCTCAGTCGGTTTGCCCGCTGGTCGAAACCTGACCTAAAAACCCTAAAGCATGAGGTACGTAGACCAATTATTGAGATGTTTCTATGGCACGTCACCCATCTCTTGGATGAGGTGGTGGTCTGCGAATGAGCTATTGGTTGTGGTCAGAAGAGGTTGTTGGCATCAGCGGTACGTTTTTGTAAGTCTACCAGCTGTGACTATAAGGACTTACCATCACCAGGAGTTAAAGGCGCGTAATTTTCTGTAAGGAAAACCACCTGCTTGTATTTTCTACAATGTTCACGGTAACACAGTGAGGTTTTTGTCTTTTGTTTTAAGGAGAGGTAAAAAACAACAACACAACAACACTAAAATAAAGGCCAAAATAACAGCACTAAAATAAATTATATAAAAAAATGCATTAAAAATATATCCAAGAAAAAACACACACAATAAAATAGGACCAATAAGAAGAAAAACACACACACACACACACACAAAAAATCAAGAAAAACAAAACAATAACAAATCCAATTATCTATTGTGCCATAAGAACAAAACGTAAACAAAAAAGTGGAAAGTTACACGGTCCGTCTTTAAAAATGCCCATTAAATTTAAGGGACTTAAAGCATTTGGAAAAAAAACCTTTAACAAAATGCAATGTTATTAGATTAACAATAAGCAAACAAACAACTTTTACATTCTGTTAAAGTGTCAATTTTTTAATTCATCTGTTTTTGTAATTAATTTAAATTTGCTTTAGTCAGTACAGATCAATTGCAAAAGCAGCTCTTAGTTTCACAATGAGATGGTTATGCTGCTGTCTGCATCTAATTACAAAACTTTTATCCTCCGCAAACCACAAAGTGCGCTGTTAGCATGCTAGCTGTCGTTAGCATTGCCGTGAAGACAACCGCTCAAGACTCTGAAAGTGGTGAAAAGTATAAACTGAAAATTAAGATGTTATGAATATGTTATGAAAGTGAGCATAACTCTTTAACTTCTGAACACAGTTTGAAATGAACTATTTCTGTTTTTCATGATTTTAAGGTAAAAATCAGTCACAAATGCTAAAAAAAAAAACATGATTTGTATGTGGAACGGAGAGCGGTTCTGAAGCGCGCTTGAATGTTTACGGTGGAGGGGTTTGCTCATGATTTGTGCTCAGAGGTCATGGTTCAGTAAAGGTTCAAGGTCTCTCTTATTGAACAAACCTCAGACTAATAGTGCTATCCGATGCTCTAGCGACCTTTTTGGATTCATGACGTCAAAAATGCTGTAGTTAAGCGTTGAAGGCGGCGGGGGGACAGAGTCTAATGGCAGAACTTGTCTTCTACGCGTCAAAATGTAAATGTTTTGACCGGTTTGTCTAAAATTGACAAAAGTTCAACCTCTTCCCTGTCCGTGTCAAAAAAGGCATTATTCAAACACAGGTGAGATTTGACAGTTGAAAGGCTTTAAAGGCGTCAGATCTGTGGAAAGGCGACGCACTCATGTTTTTCAAGGATTTTTCAGCAAATAGCTTTGTAATTGAATAGTGCAAGATCGTGCTTAGCGTAATGACATGCTGTTTATCATAACGGTCGAAACAACCAAATCAACATGGAGACAAACATTGGCAGACCCCCACCAAAAAGTTACAGAGTGTACTTTAAGCACAAGAATAATACGTCAAATTATGAAAAAAATTATAAAAATCTCATTTAT